>ML108786.1:0-39165 GCA_003697995.1 Taxidea taxus jeffersonii | reverse complement strand
CAGAGAGAGAGAGATCACAAGTAGGCAGAGAGGCAGGCGGGGGGGGGGGGGCAGGGAAGCAGGCTCCCTGCTTAGCAGAGAGCCCGATGCAGAGCTCGATCCTAGGACCCTGACATCATGACCTGAGCCAAAGGCAGAGGCTTAACCCACTGAGCCACCAAGGCACCCCTATAAATCCTAGTTTTGGCAGAAGCACTGCATGAGAGGAAGGCAAATCCATATCAGAAGTAAGTAACTCTTCCAGTAAGAACAAAATGCCCCCCCTTCCATGGTAGAAGCAGTCCAATGTACTCAACCTGCTGCCAGGCTGACTGGCTGATCACCCAGGGGAACAGTGCCATATTGAGGACGTAGAGTTAGTCTCTGCTTGATGGCAGATCAGGCCCTCCAGCAGTGGCTAAAGCTAGGTCAACCCTGGTGAATGGAAATCTATGTTGATAAGCTCCTGCAAAATCTCCATCCTTGCCATTATAGCCATGTTCACAAGCCCACTGTGTGATAACAAAGTAGCTGGGAAAGGAGGCTGACTGGTGTCCACAAAACAGGTCATCCCGTCCACTTGAATATTAAAATCCTTCTCTTGGGGTGCCTGGGTGACTCAGTGGGTTAAGCCTCTGCCTTCGGCTCAGGTCATGCTCTCAGAGTCCTGGGATTGAGCTCCACATGGGGCTCTTTGCTCAGCGAGGAGCCTGCTTCCCTCTCTCTCTCTGTCTGCCTCTCTGCCTACTTGTGGTATATCTCTCTCTCTATCAAATAAATAAAAATTTTAAAATAAAATAAAATCCTTCTGTAACGAAGTCACTCTTTGGTGAGCATTCACCTGAGACACAAATATCTTCACTTTTTTTTTTTTTCCCAGAGAAGTCTATCCACATATCTATTCCCCAGATTTCCTTGTCACCAATATGGCAGTCATATTCCCTCCAAGCAAAGTGCAAAACCAGGTATACTTTTCAAAGTTCTGCCCACTGGGAGGATTTCCCTTCAGCGCTGTCCTTCAGGGACATCCCTGAAAGGGGCTACATGCTAGCTGTCCACTTTCGACTGGCACCTGCATATTATATAGAACCATCTGTAAACCAGGCCCAAGTATTCTCTTCTTCTGTCAGCTGACTGTAGAACTCCCCAGAAGGCAAATAGGATAGAGGCTAGGAAAGAGAAGGGAGTGTAGCAGAAGTACATCTGGGCACTGCTTTCCGGGCCCACTTGCACCCAATCACATGTATGCCATTCCAGGTGGCATGTGATGCAGCGCTGCTATGCACACCCAACTTCATGGTTTAAAGGGTCAGATAATACCCAGTTCATGATGGTGATTTGATGGACCGTGGTTAAGTGTTCAGTCTGTATTGTGGCCCAGGAGCAGCCCAAGAGCTGCTTCTCAAAAGGAGAATAATTATCCACAAAGGATGGCAGGGCTTTGCTCCAAAATCCAAAGGGCCTGCACTGTGATTTGCTTATTGGGGCTTGCCAAAAGCTCCAAACAGCAGCTCTATCCGCTGCCAATTCAAGCACCATTAGATTTGCTGGACCACATGGCCCATGTGACAGGGTAGCTTACAAGCAACTTGGACTTGTCGCAGAGGCTTCTCTTGTTCTGGTTCTTACTCAAAACTAGAAACTTTCTGGGTTATTTGGTATGGGCCAGAGTAATACAATATATTTATAGGAATATGTTGCCTCCAAAATGTAAAGAAGCTACTCGCCATTATGCCTCCTTTTTGTTGTGGGTTTGGGGGTGGGGACTGATGCAACAACTTATCCTTCACCTTAGAAAAGATATCTCCATCTGAACCAGACCACTGGACTTCTAAAAATTTCACTGAGGTGAAAGTCCCCTGAATTTTTACCAGATTTATTTCCAATTTTCTAACACATAAATGTCTTACCAATAAATTTAGAGTAGTTGCTATTTCTCACTCACTAGGGCCAACCAGCATAATATCATCAATGTAATGGACAAGTGTGGTATCTTAGAAAAGAGAAAGGTAATCAAGATCCTTGTGAACTAAATTACAACCCAGCTCTGGAGAGCTGATACACCCCTGAGGTAGGCCAGTGAAGGTTTCCTGCTGGCTTTGCCAGGTGAAAGCAAACTGCTTCTGTGGTCTTATCAACAGGTATAGAGAAAGAACATTTGTCAGGTAACAGCTGCATACTAGGTACCAGGGAATGTGTTAATTTACTCGAGCAATGAAGCCACATCTGGTATAACAGCTGCAGCTGAAGCCACGATCTGGTTAGCTTACAATAATACAGTGTTCTTCTCCATGATCCATTTGTCTTCTGCACAGACCAAATAGGCAGGCTGATTAGAAATGTGGGAATCACTACTCCTGCATCTTTCAAGTCCTTGATGATGGCACTAGTCTCTGTAACTCCACCCACCCCCGTCCCGAGAAATGTGCTACTGCTTTTGGTATACTACTGTCCTACGTAGAGGCAGTTCTAGTAGATTCTACTTGGTGTTCCCCACCAAAAGAGCTTTACTTCATTGGTCAGGGAACAAATATGGAGATTCTGCCAAATGCTAAGTATATTTATTCTGATTATGCATTCCAGAATTAGAGAATAACTAGATTCAGGATGGGTTCACAGACACACTGGCCTCTCTGTGAGATGGACCTGAATGACAACCTCATTGATCATCTGACCTCTGTAAGCTGGTTGACTGCAGTGATATTTCTGGGTCTACTAAAATCAGTGTCAGTTCAGAGCCAATACCCAGTCCATCCCAAATAATTTGATTAATTCCTTTCCCCAGTGCAGTGCATCCCCTTTGGGGATGGCTGGAAGGAAAATTAACAATGTAAATTTTTAGTAGTATAGAGGGGTCCTCCTTCAGCAGGACATGGCCTCTCCTTCATACAAAGGGTTCTGGGTCTGTAAATGGCTCAAGTCTGGGAATTGACTAAGGGGTGTCATAACTGTGTTTTCATGATTCAAGTTAGACTTTTGTTCACTTAACCTAGAACTTTTTCTATTTATACAGGTCAAGTAAGAATTTAGTGGGCTTCTTATCAATTTTACTTCTAGGAACACCATGATCAAGTAGCCAATGCCATCAGACTATTCTGGGCACCAGACTATTGTGATTGCTGCTTTGACTCTCTAATTCATTATGCTAACCAGATCAACTTTGCCTGTGGTCATTGAGTACTGCCACTGGTCTCTGCACTCCAGGATCCAACTACTCCCTTGCATTTAGGTTCCCCAATTCAATGACTGCAGTGCCCCTTCTGTAAAGTCTAACCTATGAAGAGTAATCACAGAGCTCTCCAAGGATGCCAGGGCTCCCCTCATAAATTTGTTTCTCACAGTCATGGTAAAAGGTGTGTCTAGACAGACATTTCCAGAGCAGTAGAGTAGGTCTTAAATGACAAATACACCTAACATTCTGATCTTTTTTCTCATCTTACTATGATTTACCTTTTCAACCTTGTTTTCTTTTATTATCACTCATGTACACTGTTGTCCAACTGTACTGGTTTCTTACTTTTTCCTTTATTTGCTCTACACTTTGCCTTTATGACATTATTCAGTATTGTTCCTACTTTCTACCCGGACTTTCTCCTGTAATTTTGTATGTCCAAATCCTTATTCATTTCTCCATCTCCCCAATCAAAGAAATCTCTTCCATAATGACTTGCTGACCCTGATTAACAGTTGCCAGCTGTCATCACATTACAGTCTCTACCCGCTGTTCTTCCTTGAGGAAAACAATAATTTTTTTTTTCCTTCAAAATCGCCATGACAATAACTTGTACCTTTATATGGTACACTCCACTTTTTAACTTGGATTATAGTTAATTATGTACATATCTTAATTCCCCCCAAAGGTTAAACTCCTTGAAGGCAAAAATCCTCTAGGATTCATATTTGTCTTTACATTATTTTACAAACAGCAAAGAACTAATAGTTAATGAAAGAATGAACCAGGGCGCCTGGGTGGCTCAATCATTAAGTATCTGCCTTCAGCTCAGATCATGATCCCAGGGTCCTGGGATCGAGCCACGGCGTTGGGCTCCCTGCTGGGCTGGAGGCCTGCTTCTCCCTCTCCTGCTCCCTCTCTCGCTGTGTCTCTGTCAAATAAATAAAATCTTAAAAAAAAAAAAAAAAGAAAAAGAGAGAATGAACCAAAATATAATTCTTTCCACTCAGACTTGGATGGTTGAAAGTTGGATATGGAATTTATAGACATAGGCAAACATACCTGTCACTTCAATCTCATCGCAACAGACCACTATAGTGGTGATCCAACCCCGAATAGCCTCTGAAACTTTCTAGAGGATCTGTCTCTTAGCTTAAGGATAAACTAAATCTAACCTGGTTCAAACATCCTAAATCTATGCACCTTTCCTGATTTCAGTGTGAACCATGAAGTAGTTCTGGATCTAACCAAGCCTCTTGGGAACACAGCATAACAAGGCTGGGCATTATTCGACTGACGGGTGTACCAGGTGACTCACTACCTCCATGGACGGAGGGAACTTCTAACCTTTTGCTAAAACATATACCCAGTTTGTCAGATAGTCTTGAGCTATGGAACAGGGATGACCACCAGAGCAATAATTAAAGCATAACTGTACCTAGACATACCCACTTGGGTAGACATATACTTCCTTAGACCCTTTTTAGAAACTCACTTGCCAAAACCTCTGGAAATTTTAAGAAAACCCATGGGAAACAGCACTGTCAGATCTAAAATATTCATCTGAATTACCAGTCTCCAGGCAGCTGGAAAATCATCGGTCATGTCCTGTCACATTGGCACCACACCCCCCACCTCTGCCCCAGACACTTCCACACACTCTAATATTCAATAAAGCGAACAGGAATTACAGCATAAAACCTTCAAGTTAAATGGAACAAGTGAAGCACACTAGAAAGCTGTGGTTTTTAAGCCTAACCAACTGATAAAGGGTGGAGGAAATAAGGCATTGAATAAAACCACATATTCCGAAATCTGAGGCTGCTGCATCATCATGACTATTTACCTTTCAGTAGTGCTAGCTCGATATAAAGCCCTGCAGCCCAGAGTAGAGACACATGAATGGAGCTGAGTGTTCTCTGGCCTCTAGACCCAGCCATGTCATCACTGAGGGCAGCCTCACTACAGAACAAGAGCACACCCAACAACACCAATGTTTCATGTAAAGCACTCAAGGTTGAGGTCAGCCCACTGAGCCCACATGCAGTCTTCCTCTTACCATGCTAACTCCCTTCATCTGGCCCCTCTTCACATTAACATGTACTTCCTAAAAATATCTGAGTCCATCTTTGTCTCCTTTACTGAATGTAAACTTCATCAGAACAGGGATCAAGTATGATTCTTCCTGGTATTTGCTACAATGCCTAGCACAGGGTATGTGCTTTAAAATCTTTGCTAAACACATTAAAGTTATATAATAGCATGGAAGTCTTTAATGCCAAGTCTGATGAAATGGTACAACCTATACCTATCAAGCAAGGTGCCTGAAACAAACAGCAGCTGCTACTGCCTTCACATCATGCCTCATTGCCAAAAGCCCTTCTCCTGCCTAAAAATTAAAAACAGTTTCTTCAATTCTTCAGGTCCCTTTGCCAATCAGATGATGAGATTTCCTTATACTTGTATAACATTTTATTAGGAATATGTTTTCCTTTATCACAACCGTGTGAGGTAGGCATTATCTCCATTTTAAAGATGAGAAAACTTAAAAGAGGGTCAATAAATTGTTTAGTATCAGTTAAGTAGTAATAAAGCCAGGACTCCAAACTGGCTTTGCTACTTAGGAGATTCCATGTCCAGAATGCTACTGTAACTAAGCCGCACATCTGAACATCTCCTAGTCTGCCAACATCTGTCCAAAATGTGGCAACCAGTATTAAATCCTATGTGGCAAGTAGTACAATCATCAAGAACACCCAAAATAGGCATCTTCCTTGTTCTACATCATACTTCTATAAATATACCCAGTTTTGTATTCAGATTTCTGTTAAACCATTAAATTGCTGACATTTTAGGTTTACATTCAACCAGAGTGATAAGTAATACAAACCACATAATAGCCATCTTTCTATCTTAGTAAAATAAGTGAAACATAATTGTAGCTAGTGTTTGTAAAGAGATTATGTAATCCTGGTAAGAGGGTCTTACATTTATCTCAAATCTATTTTACCTTGTATTTTGATTTTTTTTTTTTTTTAGCTTAGGAACATCATTTACAATACAGAGTTTACCAGCTAATTCATTTACTATCATTTCTAAACTTTAAAATCTGCCAATATGGGTATGCCTTCTGAGTCTTCATAAAATTGATTTAAATGTTAAATAGGGTAGTTGCAACTAAGAAACCCTTCAGAACACCAGAGACCATTTTCTCAAGCTGACACTGATTACAAGGTAACACTGATCTGACACTTCTCTACCTTGCTCACAAAAATAGAAAAGATTTAGTAAAATTTCCTGCTGCAATCTCTAAATACTAACTAGGGTAGCCTCACATCTAGTCAAATCTATCCAAAGAAAGCACATTTAGTGAATCTAGCTAATGTCCAGTGTACACAGTGCTCTCCCCTTCCCTCATTAATTCAGTTGATAGGTATTACCAAGAGCAGCTATAAACAGCAATAGAAAGGGAATAATGAAAAAAACACCTCTGGGAGGTCTCTGGCCTTCACAGAGATTCTGTTTTAGACAAAACAGAGAATAAATAAATCATACATTGTGCTAAACATTATAATAAAGAAGAGAGGGTGTTATGAGAATGTATAATAAGGAGCCCTCATCTAATTTGAAGATTCGGGAAGCCCATGTTAAGGCAATACATTTTAATTGGAGACCTGAAAGGCAAGTAGAGCTATCCAGGAGAAGAGGAAGTTACAGTAGAATTCTAGGGAGGAAACAGTGAGTATAAGGGCCTGGAGGTCAAGAATAACAAGGAATGATTGGAAAAAAATCCTAATGACAAAGGAAGAGCTGGGAAGAGTCTAAGAGGTTGGGAGGGAAGCTTCACACAGAACAGAGGGCCTCGTATAAGATATCTGAGGGACGGGAATATTCATCACGTAATAGCAAAGGCAGGCCATTGAAGTGATCTGGAGGTGGGATGATCTGATCATATTTTATTAGATATCAAGCCATAGTAATCAAGACAATGTGGGGGACTCCTGGGTGGCTCAGTGGGTTAAAGCCTCTGCCTTTGGCTTAGGTCATGATCCCAGGGTCCTGGGATCAAGCCCCACATAGGGCTCTCTGCTCAGCAGGGAGTCTGCTTCCTCCTCTCTGCCTGCCTCTCTGCCTACTTGTGATCTCTGTCAAATAAATAAATAAAGTCTTTAAAAAAAAAAAAAAGACAATGTGGTACTGGCAAAAGAATACAAATAGATCAATGAAACAGAATAAAGCCTAGAAATAGATGCACAAAAATACAGCAAACTGAACTTTGACAAAGGAACAAAGGCAATTCTGTGGAAAAAGGACAGTCTTTTCTTCAAATGGTGCTGGAACTGCAGGACATCCCTATGCAAAAATATAAATCCAGACACAGACCTTACAACTTTCCCAAAAATTAACTCAAAAGGGATCATAAACCTGAAAGTAAAATGCAAAATTATAAAACTAAAAGATACATAGGTGAAAAACTAGGTGATCTTGGGCCTGGTAATTTTTTAGATGGACTGCAGAAGACTGAGCTGGGGTCACAGAGTGGGATTCCTTGGCAAATGATTGATCAACAAAGTCATGAGTGTATGAGGGAGCTGAAGGAGAGAAAAATGCACAAGGGAAGAAGAATCGAACACTTAATGATTGGCCAGCAGATAAAAAATGAAGAAACTAGACTGTAAAGGAGCACTAGTATTGGGGAAGGGACAGAAGGATGAGTCAAAAGATTAGGATATCACAAAAGTCAAAGAGAGAAAATATTTCAAGAAGGAAGACATGGTCATGTGTATTGAATGTGGATGAGGTAAGGGAAGGTCTAGAACACATCCCCTGGATTTAGTGAAGCAAAGGTTATGGTGACTTTAGCATGGGCAGTCTGGGTAAGTAGATAGTGCTGTGTGTACACAGTATGATCAGAAATTTTTATGAAGACGGGTACCTGGCTGGCTCAGTTGGAGAAGCATGTGACTCTTATTTTTAGGGTCATGAGTTCGAGCCCCATGTTGCATGTAGAGATTACTCAAATAAATAAACTTTTTAAAAAAGTAATTTTTATGAAGACAAAGGGAAATATGTGACAACAGCTAGAGATGAAAGAGAAGAGAGGTACGATTTCTTTTTATTATTTTTCAAGATTACAGAGCCTTAAGCATGTTTAAATAGTGATGAAAAGAAAGTAGAGGAGGGGAAAGTTGAAGATAATGAAAAGAGGCGAGAGTTCCTGACAGGGACAGAATAATTGTTCCGTGACCTTTGTTCAGAAAATCAGACTTCCAACAGAGGTTAGTCACGTCTTTAAAAAAAAAAAAAAAAAAAAGGCAACCCAAAGCAACAAAACAAAACAAAAAACTCTTTTCCTAAAATTTGGGCATGCTTTTTTTCCCCTTTGCCGTTAAGTGGCACACTGCACTATCACTTCAATCGTTTTCATATTACCATACCTTTCTTTATCTATGCCACTTTCTGCCAGTGTCATTTCTCTCTGACAAATCCCACCTGTCCCTGAAATCCCAGCTCAGTGTTACCTCCTCTATGAAATAGTCCTATTCACTCCAGAATTGATTCTTTCTACCCCTGTCACATTTCCCTGCTGTTAACTGACTTCTATCCTATAATAGATAGTGAAAATATATATCCAAATCCCTGGAGTACAACTGAAACAGTACTTGGGAAGAAGTTTATAGCTTCAGATGGACAAACTCCCTGAAAGACCTAACTGACCAAAAGTTGGAAGAACTCAATAGTGAACTCCCCCTCTCTCTCTGCCTGCCTCTCTGCCTACTTGTGATCTCTCTCTGTGTCAAATAAATAAATAAAATCTTAAAAAAAAAAAAAAAGAGCCAACTAAGTCCTTTCCAATTCTGATACCTGTAAGAATAAGAAAATTGAAGGGACGTCTGGGTGGCTCAGTGGGTTAAGCCGCTGCCTTCGGCTCAGGTCATGATCCCGGGGTCCTGGGATCAAGTCCCGCATGGGCTCCTTGCTTGGCAGGAAGCCTGCTTCTCTCTCTGCCTCTGCCTGCCTCTCTGCCTACTTGTGTGCTCTCTCTCTCTCCTTCTCTCTGACAAATAAATAATAAATAATTTAAAAAAAAAAAAAGAAAATTGTAGAGTTGAAATACTAAAAGAGAATACATAGGCTATAAATATATGAAGTTTTGCTCATGGAAATGTCACAGTTGAAGAATTACAGGGGTTAACTGGACTTTATTTTCTTTCTTTTTTTTTTAAAAAAGATTTTATTTATTTATTTGACAGACAGAGATAACAAGTAGGCAGAGAGGCAGGCATAGGGAGAGGAAGGGAAGCAGTCTCCCCGAAGAGCAGAGAGCCCGATGCGGGGCTCGATCCCAGGACCCTGGGATCATGACCTGAGCCAAAGGCAGAGGCTTTAACCCACTGAGCCACCCAGGCGCCCCTGGACTTTATTTTCTAAAAGTGGGTTTCTGAGTAAACTGCAATTTAACATAATTTAAAAAAATTATATCAACAACTGTCTCTGAAAACCCTAAACATCATAATGGGAAGTTGACTCTCTATTTTGTTGGGCCATTCAATTTTGGAACTGGTTCCCAACTTAAAAAACAAAGATCTCAGATCCTAAGGACTACAAACAAGGACAATCAAATCTGAACAGTTGAGAACAAGACAGGAATTTTACACCACTGAGAGGGGAAAACTTTATTCACACACAGAATAGTAATAGAACTTATCCTAAAATGACTAGATTGGGGCGCCTGGGTGGCTCAGTGGGTTAAAGCCTCTGACTTTGGCTCAGGTCATGATCCCAGGGTCCTGGGATTGAGTCCCGCATGGGGCTCTCTGCTCAGTGGGGAGCCTGCTCCCCCACCTCCCGTCTCTGTCTGCCTTTCTACTTGTGATCTGTCTGTCAAATAAACAAAATCTTTAAAAAAAATTTAAAAAAATAAAATGACTAGAGCTATACATACAATGAAATACTGTTTAGACTTTAAAAGGAATGAAATTCTGATATATGCTGCAACATGGATAAATCCTAAAAACATGCTAACTAATTCAGACACACAAACACAAACATTGTGTTTGTGTGTCCACTTAGATGGAATATCCACAAGATAAAGTCCTAGAGACAGGAAGTAGATTAGAGGTCAGCAGGGAGCTGGGAATGGGGGAATGGGAACCATTACAGAGTGAGTACAGAGTTTCAAATGCAATGAGGAAAAAGTTTTGGAACCGTGGTGACAGCTGCATAACACTGTGAACAGAGTGCCACTGAACTATTCACTTAAAATGGTCAAAATTTTTCAGTGTGTATTTCGCCACAGTGAAAAGCCTGAATGGGGCTGCTCAGTGTCTCAGGAAGTGCTATGACTCAGCAACATTCAGAAAGGCCTGATTTCTCTTATCTGCAGGGGTTACTAAGGTTTCCGAAAAGAAATAAAGGGACCAATTTATCTGCTTTTCCACCGGAACTAGAACTCCTTTAGAACCCTAGCTCTGCTTCACACTACCACACTGTTCAGAGGCCTGAGCGCAGGATAGAGTTTGCCTGAATCATCAAGGCTTTGAATCCCCCGTCACCAGCATTTGAGAGAGGTGACCATGTCCTTTTTCTTTTTTTAAAAATACTCTCTTGATTCCACACTCCTCTAATTTTCTTCCTATCTGACTGATGACCTCAACAAGAGAAGCTTTGATGGGGTGCCTCTGTGGGAACATGAAAAGAGGACATGGAGGCAGTGGTACGAGATAGAAACGGCTAGAAACGGCTCTTTCTGCTTATTTCCACAATAATACCCTTGAATAGGTGTTTGGTACAGATGCAGGGAGGTAGATTGGGTAGTGGGAGAATGTGAAAGTTCTCTTCAGGTTGCTTCTACTTTCTTGAGTGGAAAAAGCACACAGCTGCAGCTGAGAGGAAGGAGGGAGAGGTGGGTGTTGGAGGGATGAAGAAAGAGAAAAGGTTTGAAACAGTTTCCCAGCCATCAAGTAAGGTGGTTCATTTAAAACCTAAATTTTATTATGTCCCTTTCTTGCTAAAACCCTTCACTATTTTTTTAAAAAATGGAGTACTCTGCACTAAAATTTTCCCATAAATCCTGGGCACATGTAGAAATGCTTTCTTCAGTCAGAGAGAAAGTTATACCTGGTTTGACAGGGTGGTGCACACGATCCCAACTGAGCCCCTTGGGCTAAATGGCAGCCCACAGTGACTGCTACTGCAGCAAAAGTGAGAATTCTCTATCACAAATTAGTGTAAGGACTGTGAGCTATAGTTTCATTTCAAGCACAAACTCATTTTTAATTAGAACGGAACAATAAGCAATGAGGACAGTGTGAATCCACAACTATAACACATGTGAGATGCTACAATTATATGTCAATTATGAAATAAAAAACAAGGTGATGCAAGTGAAATCTGTAATAACAACATTCATATTAATAAAATAAAAATCTAGGCACCATGATTTTAATAGTAAAATAAGTAATAATAATAATGAACCTTGAAAGCATTATACCAAGTGAAAGAAGCCAGCCACAATAGGCAATATGCTATTTATAGGAAATGTCCAGAACTGACAAGTCTATAGAGACAGAAAGTAGATAACTAATTGCCAAGGGCAAGGGGCATTGGGGAAAATGAGAAACAACTGCTAATGGGCATAGGAATTCTTTCTGGAGTGAAGAAGATATTTTAAAATTGTGATGATGATTGCACAACTCTGTGAAGATACTTAAAAACCACTTTCAATGGCCAAATTATATGTTGTGTGAATGGTGTCTCAATAAAGCTGTAAAAGATACATTAATGAATCTTTGTCTTCAAAAATAGCACATTATATGATAGGGAATTTAGTCAAATCTGGATAAACTGATAGGAACATGCCAGTGTACTTTACATGGGCTCTGAGGCAGACTAAAATTTGAGACATGGAGAATCACAGAAGAACTACAAACTCCTCTGTGCACACAAGGCCCCTTATGACCTGGGCTCGTCGTGCCTCTCTAGCTTCATCACCCTCCATCCTGTGTTCCAGACATGCTCTAACAACTTCACAGGGTTTCATGCCTCTGGGTCATAGCATATGTCAATTCTTCTAGGTAGACCACTCTGTAACCTAATAAACATATATATCCTTCTCTTTACAGTCAGTTAAACATGGTATTTGGGAATGAGTAAAAGACACCATTGAACACTTAAAATTTTAAAAGTCTCATGTATGTGGCACAACAAAGGGACCAAGTCCTATTGTAAGCATCAGCTGATACAGTTTATGTGAGAATACTATATAATTGTAAGATATTATCATTGTTATTATCAGGATAGACCCAGAGTAGCCTGGCTGGCTCAGTCAGAGGAGCATGTAACTTTTGATCTTGGGGTTGTAAGTTTTAGCCACATGTTGGGTGTAGAGATTACTTAAAAAAGCAAAAACAAAACCAAAAACCTTTTTTTAAAAATTTATTTGACAGAGATCACAAGTAGGCAGAAAGGCAGGCAGAGAGAGAGAGAGGAGGAAACAGGCTCCCCACTGAGCAGAGAGCCCAATGCGGGGCTTGATCCCAGGACCCTGAGATCATGACCTGAGCCAAAGGCAGAGGCTTTAACCCACTGAGCTACCCAGGCGCCCCCCAAAACCTTTTTAAAGATTTTTTAAAAGAGGGGAGTGGTGCCTGAGTGGCGCAGTCAGTTGAGCATCCAACTCCTGATTTCAGCTCAGGTCATGATCTCGTGTTGTGGGACAGATCCCTATGATGGGCTCCTTGCTCAATGGGGCATCTGCTTGAGATTCTCTCTCTCCTTTTCCCTCTGCCCCTCCCCCCCTCATAAATATATAAATAAATCTTTTTTAAAAAAAGGATTTGGAAAACCCGAAGGACTCTACCCTCCAAATTACTAGAACTCATACAGCAATTTGGTAATGTGGCAGGATACAAAATCAGTGCACAGAAATCAGTTGCTTTCCTATACACTAATAATGCAATATAACTGAAGAAAGGGAAATTAGGGAATCGATTCCATTTATAATAGCACCAAAAACCTTAAAATACTTTGGAATAAACCTAACCAAAGAGGTAAAGGATCTATACTCTAGAAACTACAGAATACTTATGAAGGAAATTAAAGAAGACACAAAAAGATGGAAAAACATTCCATGCTCATGGGTCAGAAGAAAAAACATTGTTTAAAATGCTGCCCAGAGCAATCTATACTTTCAGCGTCATCCCGATCAAAATACCAATGGCATTTTTCAAAGTGCTGGAACAAACAGTCCTAAAATGTGTATGGATCAAGAAAATAGCCAAGGAAATGTTGAAAAAGAATAACAAACATGGGGGCATCACGTTGCCTGATCTCAAGCTATATTATAAAACTGTGATCACCAAGACAGCAAGGTACTGGAACAAAAACAGACACACAGACCAAAGGAACAGATTAGAGAGCCCAGATATGGACCCTCAACTCTATGGTCAACTAACCTAGCGAACTGGAAAAAATACCCAATGGAAAAAAAGACAGTCTCTTCAATAAATGGTGCTGGGAAAATTGGACAGCTATATACAGAAGAATGAAACTTGACCATTCTCTTACACCATATACAAAGATAAACTCTAAATGGATAAAAGACCTCAATGTGAGACAGGAATCCATCAAAATCCCAGAGCAGAACATAGGCAGTAACCTTTTCGATATCAGCCATAGCAACTTCTTTCAAAACATGTCTCCAAAGGCGAGGGAAACAAAAGCGAAAATGAACTTCTGCGATTTCATCCAGATTAAAAGTTTCTGCACAGCAAAGGAAATAGTCAACAAAACAAAGAGACAACCCACAGAATGGGAGAAGTTACCTGCAAACGACACTATGGATAAAGGTCTGGTATCCGAGATCTATAAAGAACTCAAACTCAAAACCCAAAAAAACAAATAAGTCAAAAAATGGGCAGAAGACATGAACACTTCTCCAAAGAAGACATACAAATAGCTAACAGACATATGAAAAAATGTTCAACATCATTTGTCATCAGGGAAATTCAAAACCACATTGAGATCAAAATCACACTAAGATACCACCTTACACCAGCTGGAATGGCAAAAATTGACAAGACAAGAAACAACAAATGTCGGAGAGGCTGTGAAGAAAGGGGAACCCTCTTACTCTGTTGGTGGGAATACAACTTGGTACAGCCACTTTGGAAAACAGTATGGAGGTTCCTCAGAAAAGTTAAAAATAGAGTTACCTTATAACCCAGCAGTTGCACGACTGGGTATTTACCCCAAAGATACAGATGTAATGAAAAGAAGGGCGATATGCACCCCAGTGTTCTTAGCAGCAACGTCCACAAGAGCCAAACTGTGGAAGGAGCCAACATGCCCTTCAACAGATGAATGGATAAAGAAGACGTGGTCCATATATACAATGGAATATTACTCAGCCATCAGAGAAGATGAATACCTAATATTTGCATCAACATGGATTATGCTAAGTAATATGTCAAACAGAGAAAGACATTTATTATATGGCTTCACTTATTTGTGGAACATAAGGAACAGCATGGAGGACATTAAGAGAAGAAAGGGGAGAATAAAGGGGGTGAAGTCAGAGGGGGAGACAAACCAAGAAAGACTATGGACTCCAGGAATCAAACTGAGGGTTTTGGAGGGGGGGAATGGATGAGCTTGGTGATGGGTATTAAGGAGGGCACGTATTGCATGGAGCACTGAGTTTTATATGCAAACAATGAATCATGGAACACTACATCAAAAACTAATGACATACTGTTTGGCTACTAACATAACAATTTTAAAAAATGAGAAAAAAAAGGAAAAAAGAAAAAAAGGATAGATCTGGAAAAAAAATAGAGCAAGGAAAATGGAAACTTTTATGAGGGGAAAAACTTAACTTTTCTTATTTCCAGATGACTCTTCTATTTATCCTCAAGAAGAAAGATTGTTTCATTTGGTCTCTCTCCTGTGCCTAGCACAATGCCTTGCACATGGCAGGTAATCCATAAACTACTAACACTTCCCTGAGTTTCCCAGCTAAGTAATGAAAAGATTTGAGAATGACCCACAAGTGAGATCAGGAATCCCTGAGAATGGGAAACATGTCCCATGTCATCAAAAGAGAGCAAAATAATCATGACATTTAAGTCAATGATCCTATGTTAGTCATTTCCAGAGAAAGTTCTCAAACTACTTATTTTAAATATTATTACTATAATATTTTGGACTAAAGTAACTTTCATCTGAGTTGCTTAACATACTTGATTAGTAACCATTAATTAAGGTCCCATACCGTACAAAGTATAATTTCCATTTTGAAAACTGGAAAACCAAAGCACTGAAGGTGCTTAAACTTAACCAAGATTAAAAGGTGAAAATAAAAAACTAAAAAAAAACCAAAAAACCCAACAACACATTTTTAAAAATTTTATCCTGATTAAATCTGAAAATACCATCCCCACTAATATTTTTGCTTAGCTCTATCTACTGAATCAAAATTCATTACAAGAGACTAATGTTTTAAATGCTCAGTTTCAAATACAAGCAAGGAACCTGAACTACTTTTTCAATCATTAACAGTTTCATTAACAGTTGTCTGCAACTCTAAAATGTTCACATTCCTACGAAGTTTGTCCTTGAAGGTAAATTAATTTCCAAACTCCACAGATGAATCAATGAAAATAAGACAGCATCATGAGCACAATACAATAAACCAAAATTAAAACCAGGTCCTTTGTGTCCCAGTCAATTATTTAAACCATTATAAATGTTGACTAGGAGAATCAATACCTTAAAAATAGGAAAAGGGCTAAGATCTCCAGTCCAACCACTCATTCTGTTTTAATCCCCTTTGGCTATATGTTTTCAATTATTGATTTTGTTGATGTAAAGGCACAAAGGCATGTTCAGTCAAATGATCTGCAGAACACATGAAAAAGATGTAGGAAAGCTTAAAAAAATTATTTGAGGGGCGCCTGGGTGGCTCAGTGGGTTAAGCCGCTGCCTTCGGCTCGGGTCATGATCCCAGGGTCCTGGGATCGAGCCCTGCATCGGGCTCTCTGCTCAGCAGGGATCCTGCTTCTCTCCTCTCTCTCTGTCTGCCTCTCTGCCTACTTGTGTGATCTCTGTCAAATAAATAAAATCTTAAAAAAAAAATTATTTGAGAAAAAGGAAAAACTTACCACTGCCCTTTGGTGTTACCAAAACAGTGATAACCAGCTATCCTCCAGCTTAACTTAATAAATAAATAAATAGATGGGGTGACTGGATTGCTCAGTCAGTTAAGCATCTAACTCTTGATTTCAGCTCAGGTCATGATCTCAGGGTTGTGAGATCAAGCCCTACGACAGGCTCTGCACAGGGCATGGAATCAGCTTAAGATTCTCTCTCTCTCCCTCTCCCTTTGCCCTCCCCTCCCCCCAAATTAAAATAAAATAAAATAGATAAATGAGGAGCTGAAATTGTGATATAGTTTCTTGTTTCAGGGAAACTGTGGCCCCACCCCAACTGAACAGATAAGCAAATTACCCAATGATTAATGTTTTTCTTCACAATCATTAACTGTATCAAGAGAGTCACAAGTTGTTTCCAAATAGAAAAGCAGTCTCAAAGAGGAAAAGTCTCAGACCAAATTGTTGCAAATCTAGCTGATAATCACATTATCTGGGGGAATTTTCTGTTTGTTTCTTAATATATGTATCCAGGCTCCATATCAGACCTATTAAACCCAAATCTCCAAAGTATGGGGCCCAGTACCAGTTATATTTGAATGCTACCTACATGATTCTTATGATCATCTATCCATACTTTGACTCATTCATTGATTCATTCAATAAATATTCAGTGAGCACCAACATACCAGGTACCACACCTGGGGGGGGGTGCAGGGGTGAAGGAAACAGGCATGATCTAGACTCTGCCCTCATGGAGCTTAGTACAAGGATAGACAGCATGAATAGCCAGGTGGGACTGCAACTGGAGAGTGCAGCTCCTAAAAAAGTGGCAGTGATTTTACTCTTTCAGTTGACTGCTTCCATGTACGAATGCATGATGTATTGCCTTATGTGATCTTTCAAAACAGCAAAAGAAAAAAAGGGAGGAGGGACCTAAAATTAAAAAAAACATAAGAAATAGATAGCACAAAATAAGAAGAAATCAGTCCAAATATATCAGAAATTATAATAAATAAAAACAGATAAAGAATGCCTATTAAAAGATAGACTCTCAAATGAGATTAAGAAAGGTAATCTAGCAACATATTGTTTACCATAAATACACCTAAAACAACACAGAAAGCTTTAAAACAAAAGGATGGAAACATATGTACATATGTGCTGGAAAATGCAAGTCAGAAGAAAGCCAGAAAAAAGCAAATAATGCTAATACCCAAAGAAATGAGAATTTAAGGAAAATAGCATTTAACATGTTCTCTTTTTTTAAAAGATTTTTATTTATTTATATGAGAGAGATAACAAGCATGAGCAAGGGGAAAGGCAGAGGGAGACTCTGCACTGAGTGTGGAGCCAGATGTGGGGCTCAATCCATGACCCTAAGACCATGACCCAAGCCAAAGTTGGATGGTTAACTGACTGAGCCAACCAGGTGCCCGGGAAAGCAGCAATTTAAAAGAGTAAAGAAGGACACTGCAAAAAATAATTATGAATCTGCATGCACCAAATAATATAGCCCCAAAACACAACAACAAATATTTTAAATTTAGATTTCACTTTGTAATTAAGACAAAGTGAAAATGATAAATCCTTAGTCACAATAGGAAATTTGTAAATATCTTCTTCAGAAACTTATTAAACAGAGAAAAAATAAAATTATGATGAATGAAATATGAACAAACCAAATGGAAAATATACACACACACATGCATGCTTGCATGTGACACACAGAATAAAACATTACACCCTTCAAAGCATAAACATGATTTTTAATTAAAAAAGGAAAAGTTAGAGAAACTAAATAACCAAGAAACTTCAAGAAAGGAATGGCAGGGAAATGAACAGCGAGGAACCATCAGACAGATGGCTTGCAACAATAGCAGCAATTTAGATGTCATAGTGAAATATTCAGACAACTGTTTCCTTTGCTGAAAGCTATTTATCCCTTCCACACATATCCAAATAAAGACCAGAAATTTCATAAAATGCTTAAATCAGCAAAAACATAAGAATCATTCTTCACAAATAAGTTATTTTGCCACTATAATCCTAAAACTTTAAGCCCTATGGTATAAACTGTTATTCCCACAAATAATTTGGTTTGACCCAACTCCACATTCATGCCTTTGCCCATAAGGTTCACAAGAACTTTATGAAGTAGGTATAATTACTGTCCCCATTTTACAGATGCGCTACAAGGTACAAATATATGTAAGGCAACCTTCCCAAGATTATGCAACTTATGAGTAATGGAGCCAGGACGCAAACCTAGGAAATTGACTTCAAAGCCTGCCTCTCTAATGCAACATGATATTGCTTTCCCCTTAGGAGCAGACATGACATTACATCCAGTTCATTAAAATCAATTAGAAATGACAGCTAACATTTACTGAACATGAACTATGTGTCAGTGACTGTGTCAAGTATTTCAAATATATGGATATAATTAAATTCTCCCAATAATTCTATCATAGGTATTATTCTTACCTTACTTCCTTCTGATAAAGAAACTGAAGCACAGAGAGGTTAAGTAATTTGCTCCAACTCACACAGCCTGAAAGTTACACGGACAGGCAGAGCCCCTAAAAAGTAGGTAGCACCTAAGCCTGTGGCAGTCATGCAGTGGTAAGGATTATCACATATAAAATAAGATTCTGAGAGATGATGTGACAAAGTAGGAAGAGTGCTGGATTGGGCACAAGCAGACCTATATCTGGATTCCAATTCTCCCACTTAGTAGCTCTAAGATTCTCAAGAAAAAACTTAATCTCTCTGGCTTTGGCTACCCAGTCTATAATAAGACAATGCTAGAGTAGTTCTGATACAATTTCAAACTCTAAATAAATTGCTAAATATTTACCTTAGTACTGATAAGGCAGCCAAAGCAACCGAATAAAAATAAAACTGAATCGACAGGCCCAGGAAATTATTCTTTTTTTTTTTTTTTTAAGATTTTATTTATTTATTTGACAGACAGAGATCACAAGTAGGCAGAGAGGCAGGCAGAGAGAGGGCAGAAGAGCAGAGAGCCTGATGCGGGTCTCAATCCCAGGACCCTGGGATCATGACCTGAGCCTGAAGGCAGAGGCTTTAACCCACTGAGCCACCCAGGCGCCCCAAGGGAAGTATTCTACTAAAACCCTCTACCACAGCAGTTCTCAACTTCTGATTCAAAGAACACCTTTTCACTGGAATGCGTGTTAAAAGTCAGAGTCCCAAGGCCTTCCCAGACCTGCTGAATAAGAAAGAACTTATAGGGAAGGGTCTGGGACCCCACATTATAACAAACCCTAAGTGACCCTGTGCATTCTGCATTTGAGAAGTACCACTCTTAACATGCACTGGAATTGGTGTCTATTGACTTAGGGAGAATCCAGCTCTGTGTGAAGGATCTCTTCTGCTTTTCAAAGTGAAGAAACCTTTAAATTGTTTTATTCTTAAAAAATGAACAGATTTCTTAAGATATAATCACATACTATACAATTATCCATTTAAAGTCCACAGTTTTGTGGATTTTAGTATATTCACTAAGTTATGCAGCCATGACCACAATTTTAGAACATTTTCATCACCCCAAAAGAAACTCCCTATCCATCAGCGGTCACTCTCCATTTTCCCCCAATCCTATCCTCTCCCTCTCTTCTAGACAATCATTAATCTACTTTCTATCTCTAGAGATTTACCTATTTTGGATGTTTCAAATAATGGAAGCATACAAGATGTGATCTTCTGTGATTGGTTCTCGCACTTAGCCCCTTACTCAGGCCACATGCATGTTGTACCATGTATTAGTACTTCATTTCTTTCTATTCCAATAATGTTACAGAGTATGAATGTACCACATTTTATTCACCTATTCATTAGTTGATAGATACTTGTGTCTAAAATTGCCTGATTTTAACAAAGAAAATGGGAAATTTGATGAAAAATTTTGCATTAAGATTTTTTCCAGGTAGAGGCTGGCTGTCTCAGTCAGAGGAGCTTGTGGCTCTTGGTCTTATGGTCATGAGTTCAAGCCCCACGTTGGGTGTAGAGATTACTTAAATAAATAAGCTTTAAAAAAAAAAAAAGACTTTTCCAGGTATATATATCAATATGCTCAACCTGTTCACTATAATAAATCTTACTACAGTGTAAGAAATGTACTACTTACAGTTAATAGCATACTCTCATATATTATTTGCTGATACTGAAACAAATAGGCTACCAAAACATGAGTATAATCATCACATGTTTAATAGCAGAGACTTTTACTTCTAAACCAAATCCTGTTTCTTTCAAAACCAGTTGTTAAAATCCTGATTCTGCCACCAGAAGTTATGGCTTCTGTACTGGAAAATTACCGACATCACTTTCCAGTTCACAATTGCTCTCCTTGTTTTACTTTTTTTTTTTTTTAACCTCCATGGACTTGCTCCAGTCTACTTCACAGACCTTATTTCTTCTACTCCCTTTCTTATTTGTCTAGTGCTGACCTACTAATTGTCTTTATAGGCAAATCTGTCAGCTTGTAGAAGCACTTCTATTCAAAACTCTGGAAAACTACACTGATTTTCCTGAGTCATTTTTTTTTTAACTTCAGAGTTTTTTAAATTAAGCTCTCAATATAAAACTTAATCCATGTTTCAATTTAAATTTCATTTCCCACCTTAAATCAGGTCAAAGTTTTCTTCTAATAATTGACAAATTCCAAGGCACAAACGTGTTTCCCACTGGACTCAGTGTGGTCCGGGCCACATCTGCTTTGGTCACTGCTGTACTCTCAAAACCCAGCAGATAGCATGGACAGTTTTTCATATGCTTTCATATTCTTGTTGAAGGACTGAATAAAGGAAAATATAGCTTCAAGTAGATTTTTATAATAATAGCTAACTAACATTTGTTGAACTCATTTATATGTTCAAGGGCCTGTACTAATAAATATTTTTATACATTATCTATTTCATTCTCATCCAGTAGTATTAAATAGATATTATGTATATTACCCTCTTTCAATTCTAGAGAAGCAGCAGCCAAGAGTAAATAAAATGATTAGAGATTAAGTTAACAATGGAGACAGAGCTCAAACTCTGGTCTGCCTCAAAGGCCATGGACATAACCACCGAACAGCTCTATTTACACGGAGTCAAAGGCAACAGAAGGAAAGCCAGGAACAGAAAGTTTAAAAGCAGGGACACTCGTGACCACAGACCATACCATGAGGGTGGTGGGCCAAGGGAGGAGGTTAGAAGGCAGACTGACCCTCTGGGGGTCCCAGCAGAGAAGGCAGGCCTGCTCTTTCTACAACCTTCCTTCAAACATGCGCAAATAAGACATGGCGCAAAAGGCATCCAAACTGCCAGGATACATGAAATGTTTCCCTCAGCCCCCATGCTACTAAACTTGCTCTTACGTGAAACTAGTTCATTCTGAATAGCTCACACCTCATTCTGAAGCAAAAAGCTTCTGTGCTAAACCGAAAACAACAAACAGAAAAGCACTAAGAAGTCAGGGCAAGGACAGCTACTAACAACCAACTGCCAGTTCCTTCTGGTTCTAGTCCAGTCACAGCCACCACCTCAATGCTCATTTTTATCTGTCAAAACAGGGAAGCAGAGAACACATTTTTTTAAGGATTAAATTACCTTTCTGCTACACAGAGTAGTGTAATGCAACAATAATATTAAGTTCTCAAAATAAGTACTTGCCTATTGTCCCGATATAATTCATCTTTATAAAGCAAATATATATCAAGAAAGAACACAGACTTACCTTTTTTAAAGGCTTAAATACATAGTAAATATGCTCTCAGGATTAGCTGGGCTATGAGGATATTTTAACCGTGCCTCTTTCTGCAACATTTTCCCTACACAGCAACTGAAATGCCATTCTAAATGTTATCTTCTAATTTTTTAATGGGTTACATTCTGAAGTTCCCTTTCAATGCAGTCTCACAACTAGAAATTAATTTTTTTCTATAAAAAAGCTATAAAGGGTTCCAATTGCAGGCCACAAGAGACTATTTAAATTGAAAAGTCAGTGTAAAAGTGGTCTCAGTCCCATGCTTACCCTGTAAACCTCTGAGCCCCGAGTGGGAGGACACACCAGCATTGTGGAGGTCCAAAGCTAGCTATGAAAAGCAGCAATGAGGGACGCTTGGGTGGCTCAGTTGGTTAAATCTGCCTTCAGCTCAGTCATAATCCCAGGGTCCTGGGCTCAAGTTCTGCATCGGGCTCCCTTTTGCTTCTCCCTCTGCCTGCTGCTCCTCTTGCTTGTGCACGCTCTCTCTCAAATAAATAAATAAAATCTTGGAAAGAAAGAAAAGGGAAGAAAGGGAGGGAGGGAGAGAGAGAGAGAGAAAGAGAGAAAGGAAAAAAGAGAGAAGAAAAAAAAAGCAGCAATGAGAAAAGAAGGACAGGAAGATGGCCAATGAAGCCATTCTCAACACAGGTGGGCAGGCAGGGCAGGCAGGAGGGCTGCAGCTTCCTTGGCCAAATGGGGTCCTCTTTCTTGAGTCAAGAACCTCTGATATGGATATGTTATTGCTCGTAGTTTGTGAAATGAGCTATAGAATTCTCACGATTTCACCTTCCTAAATATAAACTCACTGAAAAATATCTAGCCAAAATAATATCTATAAAATATATAACCATTTATTATCACCTTTATTTTTAGAGATGGGAAAAGAGATTGTAAGTTATTTGCCAAATATTACAAAGCCAATGATATGGCAGTGAACCCAACAAACAGAAGTCCCTGTCTACCACAAAAGTCCCTGTCCTAGAAAAGGGAGACAGACAATAAACAAAATTAGTAAGTAAATTACAATATATTAGAAGGTGCTATGTACCATGGAGGAAAATTAAGTGTGAAGTACTGGGGGGCGGGCAGTGGAAGCAGAGTGCAATTTCAAATCAGACAGTAAAGTTAGACCTTAAATCAGATGGCTACATAGGAGCAACTGGGAGGAATTAAGAGGGCAGGTGTTTGAATATCTGCGGAGTGTTTGAGGCAGGGGGGTCAGCCCGTGCAAAGGCTCTGAGGAGGGAGTGTACCTGGAATGTTCTGTCAACAGTAAGGTGGCCAACTGTCTGAAAAAAAAAAAAGTTAAGAGAGACAGTATGAAATGAGAAGTACTGGAACATCAGATCACATTGGACTTTGCTGACTGTTATAAAGACTCTGACTTTATTCTAAGGGAAGTGGGGAGCCACTGAAGATTGTGTGTGGAGGAGTAACAAAGACATGACTTATTACTTAAAAATAAATGCTCTAGCTCTTGACTAGGCATAGACTCTGGTGGAGAAAGGGCAGTAGGAAGGAGGATTGGTGAGGAATGGGCAGTTCCCAATTATATTTTGAAAGCTAAACCAAAAGCATTTGCTAATAAACTGATGGTTGAGTATTATAAATCAAGGATGATTCCAAGGTTTCTGTCTTGATAAGATATGGAAGACTTTAAGAATAGCAGTTTGAGGGCAGAGTACTTCAGGAATTCAGTTTTAGGCAGATTAAGTGTGAGATGCCCATTAGCTATCTCAGAGGACCAGCAAATTGGCAGGTAATTTCAGGGGAACAGTGCACGTTGCAGATATCAAGTTGTAAGTCGTCAGCACCGAGATGATATTTAAAACAATGAGGACAGATGAGATCACTGTCCTAGATTCAGGAGCTTGAGTATAGAAAAGATTTCTCCAGGATTTCCTTTTTCTGAGATAATGAAAAATTGCCAGCAATCTGCAGGTACTTTTTGAAGATTCATTTGAAGGCCTCTTTAAATGCATGATATTAATAACCTGTTAAATTCACATAACATTTTAGACAAATGATCCCACTTTTCACTCATACATGTCTTTTTCAAGAACAAGACTCTCTCTGATGTCTGATCATCGAAAAATCAGGAGATCATTTCTAAAAGTGAGCTCAAAGATCAGCTGATCCAATCACTGTTTTACAGAAAGGAAGATGAAGGTGAAGAGAGGTGAAATAAACTACCTGCTTAATTCCACACAACTTGTCAATAGGAGGCCACAATACTGATCTGCAGACTCCAAAACCAGCTTCCCTTCCACTATGACTTTTTCTGATGGAGATCTACTTGGTCTTCCTGCAAAACACTGCTCCCAGCATGTGTCTACCTTCACATACCTGGTCTTCAACCACTCTCACCAGAGGTGGAAGTGACTGCTGATACAGAGAGAAAGGGCAAACCACCCTCACCCCTGAGTGTATGCTATGTCCCACAAGGAATCACTGCTGTAAAGAGTTATCAATACTATCAAAGAGGGAAAAGAAAGGATAATTGTCACTTAATTACAATACAGACACCTGTGGAGAATTCATTTCTACTATCTTATATTTTCTTTGTGCTATTAGGTTCTCTGACCCCTGTCCAAGGATTTGTTGAACGGTTACTCTTCTTGTTACCTGATCAAAGTCCAATTATTTTTAAAAAAGAAAAAAGCGAGCCATTATTATCTTCATGTATAGTTCTAAATCAATTTAAACCATAATTACAAAACTCTTGTAAGAGTTAATGACTAGGGATTGGGAAGGAGATTTTTAAAAAAAGAGTTAATGGTTAATTATTACTTAAGATGGATTTAAAATATAAATAGAAAATATTTTCTATTAACTGAAATATGCTTAGAGATCAATTTATCTACTTAGAAAATTTAATGCCACATAAATAATGAGAATTATCACTTAACTATCAATAAAGACTAATATAGTATTCAACCAACAGATTGATTCATTTTATAATGTAAAACATTAAAAATTAGTCAGTTTAACAATACGAAATAATAGATTTTCTTTTTTATTCCATTACAGTTAACATACAGTGTTATATTAATTTCAGGTATACATTATAGTGATTCAACAATAATATGAAATAATAGTTTTGAAAGTATTTTGCATATGATAAGCACTTTACAAATAAAAGATTATTTATTATGCTGATCTGATAAATTAAAAACATGAGATTGGTAAAGATCACCACTTAATGATACATATTGGAAAGTGGGGGATGTTTCATGCATTCATCCATTCATCCAAAAAATACTACGTTCCTGCTATATACCAAGCACTGCACTTAGGGCTTGGATATAAAACAGAGAATAAGACATAGTCTCTTTCCTGAGGAGTTAATAGTCTACTGGAAGATCCACTTAAGAAAGCATGCACTTAAAATACAGCAGACTGAGTGGTTCTAGGAATAAGTACAAAATGCTACCTATGAAGCACACTGTAGGAGGCAACTAGTCCAATCTTGAAAAACTTCCGAGAATAAGGAATGGCTAAGTTTAAGTCTGAAAAATGTATATTAGCTAGACAAAGATGGAAGTGTGTTATAAGCAAAAGGAATGTCATGATAAATGTCTGAACTTAAAGAGAAGATGAAGTTTTCAAAGCCTCAAAAGTGAATCAACAATACCAAAGTGAAGAATAGGAGGAGAAAAGAGATGAAGCCAGAAAGTTCTTAAGTGAAAAAATGCATAGCCTAAATACTGAACAATGAAAGATCAGTAAAATATAGTATATCATATAACAAAAATACTGTGAAACCTTAAAAATATGATGTTTTAAAATATTTGATAACATGGAAAATGTTCATTAAAATATCTATTGAGCATCTATTATTGCACTGAGCTAATTAGGTGATAAAATTAGGTAACAAACCCTTAAGTATCCAACAATAAATGAATGGATAAAGAAGATATAACAATTTACCATACTAATGGACATCAAAAGAAAGCTGGGGTGGCAATCCTTATATCAGATCAATTAGATTTAAGCCAAAGACTATAATAAAAGATGAGGAAGGACACTATATCATACTCAAAGGGTCTGTCCAACAAGAAGGTCTAACAATTTAAAATATCTATGCCCCTAACATGGGAGCAGCCAACTATATAAACCAATTAATAATAAAATCAAAGAAACATATCAACAGTAATACAATAATAGTAGGGGACTTTAACACTCCCCTCACTGAAATGGACAGATCTTCCAAGCAAAGGATCAACAAGGAAATCGACCTTAAATGACACACTGGACCAGACTGACATAACAGACATATTCAGAACATTCCATCCCAAAGCAACAGAATACACATTCTTCTCAAGTGCACATGGAACATTCTCCAGAATAGATCACATCCTGGGTCATAAATCAAGTCTCAACCGGTATCAAAACATTGGGATCATTCCCTCCATATTTTCAGACCACAATGCTCTGAAGCAGGAACTCAATCACAAAAGGAAATTTGGAAAGCATCCAAATATATGGAGACTAAACATCATCCTTCTAAAGAATGAATGGATCAACCAGGAAATTAAAGAATTGAAAAAATTCATAGAAACAAATGATAATGAAAACACAACTATTCAAAATATGTGGGACACAGCAAAGGTAGTCCTGAGAGGAAAATATATAGCAATATAAGCCTTTCTCAAAAAACAAGATAGGTCTCAAATACACAACCTAACCCTACACCTAAAAGAGCTGGGGAAAGAACAACAAAAAAAAGCCTAAACCCAGCAGGAGAAGAGAAATAATAAAGATCAGAGCAGAAATCAATGAAATAGAAACCAAAAAAACAATAGAACAAATTAACGAAACTAGGAGCTGGTTCTTTGAAAGAATTAATAAGATTGATAAACCCCTGGCCAGACTTATCCAAAAGAAAAGAGAAAGGACCCAAATAAATAAAATCATGAATGAAAGAGGAAAGATCACAACCAACACCAAAGAAATACAAACAATTATAAGAACATATTATGAGCAACTCTACGCCAGCAAATTTGACAATCTGGAAGAAATGGATGCATTCCTAGAGACATATGAACTACCACAACTGAACCAGGAAGAAATAGAAAACCTGAACAGACCCATAACCAGTAAGGAGATTGAAGCAGTCATCAAAAATCTCCCAACAGGGGCGCTTCGTGGCTCAGTGGGTTAAAGCCTCTGCCTTCGGCTCCGGTCATCATCCCAGTGTTCTGGGATCGAGCCCTGCATCAGGCTCTCTGCTCAGCAGGGAGCCTGCTTCCCTTCCTCTCTCTGCCTGCCTCTCTGCCTAATTGTGATCTCTGTCTTTCAAATAAATAAATAAAATCTTAAAAAAAAAAATCTCCCAACAAACAAGAGCCCAGGGCCAGACTTCCCAGGGGAATTCTACCAAACATTTAAAGAAGAATTAATTCCTATTCTGAAACTGTTCTGAAAAATAGAAACGGAAGGAAAACTTACAAACTCATTCTATGAGGCCAGCATTACCTGATCCCAAAACCAGACAAAGATCCCATCAAAAAAGAGAATTACAGACCAATATCCTTAATGAACACAGATGTGAAAATTCTCACCAAAATACTAGCAAATAGGATCCAACAGTACATTAAACAGATTATTCACCACGACCAAGTGGGATTTATTACAGGGCTGCAAGGTTGGTTCAACATCCACAAATCAATCAATGTGATATAATACATTAATAAAAGAAAGAACAAGAACCATATGATACTCTCAATAGATGCTGAATAGATACATTTGACAAATAGATACATTTGACAAAGTATAGCATCCCTTCCTGATCAAAACTCTTCAAAGTGTAGGGATAGAGGGCACATACCTCAATATCATCAAAGCCATCTATGAAAAACCCACCGCAAATATCATTCTCAAGGGAGAAAAACTGAGAGCTTTTCTGCTAAGGTCAGGAACATGGCAGGGATGCCCATTATCATCACTGCTATTCAACATAGTACTAGAAGTCCTAGCCTCAGCAATCAGAAAACAAAAAGAAATTAAAGGCACCCAAATCGGCAAAGAAGAAGTCAAACCATCACTCTTTGCAGATGATATGATACTATAAGTGGAAAACCCAAAAGACTCCACTCCAAATCTGCTAGAGCTTGTACAGGAATTCAGTAAAGTGTCAGGATATAAAATCAATGCACAGAAATCAGTTGCATTTCTTTACACCAACAACAAGACAGAAGAAAGAGAAATTAAGGAGTCAATCCCACTTACAATTGCACCCAAAACCATAAGATACCTAGGAATAAACCTAACCAAAGAGGCAAAGAACCTATACTTAGAAAACTACAAAGTACTGATAAAAGAAATTGATGAATACAAGAAGAAATGGAAAAATGTTCCATGCTCATGGATTGGAAGAACAAATATTGTGAAAATGTCTATGCTACCTAAAGCAATCTACACATTTAATGCAATCCCTATCAAAATCTCATCCAGTTTTTTCAAAGAAGTGGAACAAATAATCCTAAAATTTAATGGAACCAGAAAAGAATAGCCAGAGGAGTATTGAAAAAGAAAGCCAAAGTTGGTGGCATCAAAATTTCAGACGTCAAAGCTGTCATCATCAAGACAGTATAGTACTGGCACAAAAACAGAAACATAGATCAATGGAACAGAATAGAGAGCCCAGAAATAGACCCTCAACTCTATGGTCAACTGATCTTCGACAAAGCAGGAAAGAATGTCCAATGGAAAAAAGAGTCTCTTCAACAAATGGTGTTGGGGAAATTGGACAGCCACATGCAGAAAAATGAAATTGGACCATTTCCTTACACCACACACGAAAATAGACTCAAAATGGATGAAGGACCTCAACGTGAGAAAGGAATCCATCAAAATCCTTGAGGAGAACACAGGCAGCAACCTCTTCGACCTCAGCCACAGCAACCTTGTCCTAGAAACATCGCCGAAGGCAAGGGAAGCAAGGGCAAAAATGAACTATTGGGACTTCATCAAGATCAAAAGCTTTTGCACAGCAAAGAAAACAGTCAACAAAACCACAAGACAACTGACAGAATGGGAGAAGATATTTGCAAATGACATATCAGATAAAGGGCTAGTATCCAAAATCTATAAAGGACTTAGCAAACTCAACACCCAAAGAACAAATAATCCAATCAAGTAATGGGCAAAGGACATGAACAGACATTTCAGCAAAGAAGACATCCAGATGGCCAACAGACACATGAAAAAGTGCTCCACATCACTGGGTATCAGGGAAATACAAATCAAAACCACAATGAGATACCACCTCACACCAGTCAGAATGGCTAAAATTAATGAATCAGGAAATGCCAGATGCTGGCGAGGATGCGGCGAAAGGGGAACCCTCCTACACTGTTGGTGGGAATGCAAGCTGGTGCAACCACTCTGGAAAACAGCATGGAGTTTCCTCAAAAAATTGAAAATAGAGCTACCTTATGACCCAGCAATTGCACTACTGGGTATTTACCCTAAAGATACAAACATAGTGCTCCGAAAGGGCACATGTACCCGGATGTTTATAGCAGCAATGTCCACAATAGCCAAGTTATAGAAAGAACCTAGATGTCCATCAACAGATGAATGGATAAAGAAGAAGTGGTGGTATATATATACAATGGAATACTATGCAGCCATCAAAAGAAATGAAATCTTGCCATTTGTGATGACCTGGATGGAACTAGAGGATATTATGCTTAGTGAAATAAGTCAATTGGAGAAAGACAATTATCATATGATCTCCCTGATATGAGGAAGTTGAAAGGCAACGTGAGGGGTTTGGGGGGTAGGAAAAGAATAAATGAAACAAGATGGGATTGGGAGGGAGACAAACCATAATAGATTCAATCTCACAAAACAAACTGAGGGTTGCCGGCGGGAGGAGGGTAGGGAGAGGGTGATGGGGTTATGGACATTGGGGAAGGTATGTGCTATGGTGAGTGCTGTGAAGTGTGTAAACCTGGCGATTCACAGACCTGTACCCCTGGGGCTAATAATAAATCATATGTTAGTTAAAAAATAAAAAAATTATATATATATATATAAAAGATATGGCATATATACACAATGGAGTATTACTTGGTCATAAAAAAAGAATAGAATCTTGCCATTTGGGATAACATGGATGGGCCCAGAGGGTATTACGCTGAGAGAAATAAATCAGAGTAAGACAAATGCCATATGATTTCACTTACCTGTGAAATCTAAAAAAACAAATGAAGAAAAAGACAAAAGAAAAAAAAAACACTCCTTTTTTTTGAGATTTTATTTATTTATTTGACAGAGATCACAAGTAGGCATAGAAGCAGGCAGAGAGAGAGCAGCGGGGAAGGAGGCTCCCTATTGAGCAGAGAGCCCGATGCAGAGCTCGATCCCAGGACCCTGGGATCATGACCTGAGCCGAAGGCAGAGGCTTTAACCCACTGAGCCACCCAGGCGTGCCAAAAAAAAAACCACTCTTAAATAAAGAGAACAAACTGGTGGTTGATGGAAGGGAGATTGGCTGGGGAATGGGTGAAATAGATAAAGCAGATTAAGAAGTACAAACTTTCAGTTATAAAATAAGCAAGTCACAGAGATGAAAAACACAGCATAAGGAATACAGTCAATAATATTGTAATAACATTGTATGGTGACTATACTTATCATGGTGAGCATTGAGTAATGTACAGAATGGTCACATTGGTATGTAGTTTACCCAAAACTAACATAAACTATAAGTCAATTATACTTCAATAATATTTTTTAATTAGGTTACGGGGCACCTGGATGGCTCAGTTGGTTAAGTGTCTGCCTTTGGCTCAGGTTATGATCCCAGGGTCTTGGGATCAAGCCCCGCATTAGGTTCTCTGCTCAGCGGGGAGCCTAACTCTTCCTCTCTCTCTGCCTGCTGCTCTGCCTACTTGCGCTCTCTCTCTCTGTCAAATTAATAAAAACTTTTAAAAATAACTAAAAATTTAAAAATAATTAAAAATTAGGTTACAAGCCAGTATGTTCACATGTAACATAACTCTTATGAAAAACACACATCCAATAAGACTACAAAATGCCAATAGCTATTATTGCTGGGGAATGGGGTTTGCAGGGGATTTTCCTCCTCCTTTTTTTGTTTATCTGATTACCTAACTTCACCTCCTTATTGTAAAAGTTAGTATAAATAATCCAATGTAGATAAGAACCTTTTCCAAAATGACAAGTGTTATTAAAAGAAAACTATATATGTGACTCATTCATCACAGGGTCTGCAAATGGTAGACATCTACAGATGTGTCTCTGTTTTTTTTTTTGTGTGTGTGTGTGTGTCTCTGTTTTTTAATCAATTATCTGACTAAGCTTTATTGAGTGCCTGCTTTGTACCAGGTACCAAAATATGGATGCAAAGATAAATAAGACATAGTCCTTGCTCTGAAAAGGCTCACAGTCAAGAGGAGTCAACACACATGCAAACAGAGAAATGCTAATAGAGATATGAGAAAGTTCCATGAAGTACTGAGGACAGAAGCTTGCAAGGAAATGTCAGAAATGTGTAACAAGAGTACCACTTCAGGTCCTAGAACCTGCTCATTAATACCTGCATTATATACTCCAGTGAGTCACATTTATCCCACATCACCTTGACCTATTTGCCACAAGAAAAAAAAGTGGGGAGGGTTGTAGAATGGGCTGGAAGAGACACTACACCAATTATACAAAACTGGGCTCACAGTGCAGGGCTGATGTACTAAACCTGCTCTACAAGGAACCAGTTGCTGGAACTACACAATGACCTGCCTCGATGTATTATCAGATCGTCCTTTCCCATTCTTTAGAACTCTGGGTTGTCAAGGGCAGACGTGCAGTCAAGTTGGACTGTATATAAAAAGGGAGCTTTCAAGGAAAGCCAAATAGCCAGAAAAGAGGAAGTCCCGTATCAGCAATCTAGTAGAGAATGAAAACATACATGAAGGGCAAAATAAAAACCAGGAAAGAAAGAATCTGCATTCTCCTTAAAAATTCACCACCAACCCTTGAAACAGCTGGTTTAACTTCCTATACTTATTTTTGACCTTTTCATTTCAGACACTGTATTTTTCTTTTTCACCATACTACTTCCAGTTTTCTCTTGAATACAGTGGGATCAATTAAGTATAAAATACAAAATGCCACTCTGGGTATTTAAACCTTTATTACATAGAAACTTAGGAAAAAGTATTTTCCCTACAAAGTTAATCCAGACAGTGTAAATCACATAAGCAACTATCATTTGTGTTATTACCCATGTTGGACATTCACTGTGAAATTTCATGAGAAAGAGAAATCATGGCTCATATAAAATCCATATTTTGTAATGACTGTGGCACTGGACCTAATTTCAAAACACTGTTTAGTTCACACATGGCTAATCTTAATAACTAAAATGATTGTGTCAGATAACTCACAAATATATAGTTGGGAGACATGACTTCTGTCAGCTTCTTTACAATTCACTACATGTTCCTTAAGAAGATGAATGTAGATATGAGCCCCCAGTACCACAGCTGCAACAGTGCACGGCCTGGTTAACACTCTTCATGTTTTCCCTCCACCTGTAAGAATGAGCAACCCACTCAAAAGCCTGCTCCCATCCTCACCACTCCATTCCTTTATTCTAGCCAGTAACAGATCTTAACAAATACCTTCCTGCCTTTCTGCCTTTGCTTCTTTACATAACCAAAATAAACCATTTTCTTCACCTCTTACCTCAAAACCTCTGTACACCATTTCAGTTTTGCAACCCTGCTCTAGTCTGTCTCTCACACACGCAGTTACTCTCAACCACCTGGCTTACTGACAGCTTCCAAGCTGAAAGAGAACCCACCCACTGCAGCCAGGCCCGTCTGGGCCTGTGCCTGGAGCAAGCATGAAGGAGGGCTAAAGCCGATGGGCCGGAAATCCCAGTGAGCCAGTTATCACCCAGAGACACAAAGAATCTGTGGTGCGACAGCAGTGACTGGGTAGGGATATAACCCTGTGGAAAGACCTTGAAGACTCACACAAACAGGTAGGAGCCAGAACAGCTTTCCTAGGCTGAACTGGTGCCAAAAACTAAGGGGAAACTCTATTGTTATCTCCGCATCTCTGTGCCTGGCACTTCTGAACATTTGCCAAATGAATGGTTTCATCCCAGGGCCTCCCAAATTGTTCAACTGCCAAAGGAGTGTCTGGAAAAAGAAAAGGAAACTGCATAGTAATAATTTACTGAAAATTAAATAGTAACGGCCTCAACAGCTAACTTCTCTTGCACTAAAGATATACAAAAAGCAGAGTAGATACGGTCTCCACTATTTTTTTTTTTTAGATCTGCCCACCTGACTGAAACAGCTGCTAAATTTCCTTGCTCTACTTTCTAGAGGGCGTAATTAAATATGCAGGCTGGAGGAAGAGAAGAGTGGACTCAAATGGCACAGATGCCCACATGACTGCATAGCTTGATGTGTAGGCCCCTTCTCCACCCCCAGCTCAGTGCCATTCACTCATATCTGGGTAGGTCTGAACAACACTTGAGGGAAGATGTGGGTGAGGAACTAGCCGGGGCTATGCTGGCCAGCGGTGCATGTGCAGAGGCAGCAGAGATTTCACATACTTCGGATTTTTACCCAAGAGATTAGCTTGAGTCACCAAACTAAAGGGTATATTATCTTTGACATTTAGAAACTGTGAAATATACGGTATAAAATAAGAAAATGAAGCATTATCTGTATCATTTGCTCCTAACATTTTTTCTTTATATATACATATATATACACATATATACATATGCATATGTGTATATATATATATATATATATATTTTTTTTTTTTTTTTTTTGAGAGAGAGAGAGTAAGAGAGAGCATGAGAGGAGGGAGGGCCAGAGGGAGAAGCAGACTCCTGGCTGAGCAGGGAGCCTGATACGGGACTTGATCCTGGGACTCTGGGATCATGACCTGAGTTGAAGGCAGAAGCTGAACCAACTGAGCCACCCAGGCACCCCAACACTTTTTTTTATATTCACTTGGTATAATTATGTCTCCCTAAATAAATACATTTATTTTTTAATTAGAATTGAGGGGGAGCATCTGGGTGGCAGAGTCAGTTAAAAGCTTGGTTTTGGCTCAGATCGTGATCTCAGGGTCATGGGATCAAGCCCCGAATCAGGCTCCACACTCAGCGCAGAGTCTGCTTGAGACTCTCTCTTCCTCTCCCTCTATCCCTTCACCCTGCCAATTAAAGTAAATAAATAAATCTTTAAAAAATAAGAATTGAACAATGTTTATAAGATATCTCAAACCTAAAATGCCTTGCAAATTATGTCAGAAGCAATAATTCCCCCTTAAATACCCCAACTTTTTGGTTCTTTATTAAAAGCAGTATTGTGAATTCTGCTAAGATATACTTTAGAGAGCATATAAAATGCAAATTACATTTTAATGACCATACAGAGGGGAAAAGTACACTTCTTTCACCACTTGCTCCCAGGCTGTATTTGTTCCAATATCTTTAACATAAATTACTATTGGGGCACCTAGGATGGCACAGTCAGTTAAGTGTCCAACTCTTGATTTTGACTCAGTTCACGATCTCAGGGTAGTGAGATAGAGCCCCATGTCAGGCTCCTCACTGAGTGTGGAGCCTGTTTAAGATTCTCCCTCTCGGGGCACCTGGGTGGCTCAGTGGGTTAAAGCCTCTGCCTTCGGCTCAGGTCATGATCTCAGGGTCCTGGGATCGAGCCCCTCTGCAGGGAAGCCTGCTTCCTCCTCTCTCTCTGCCTGCCTCTCTGCCTACTTGTGATCTTTGTCTGTCAAAAAATAAATAAAATCTTTAAAAAAAGATTCTCCCTCTCCCTCACTGAGCCCACCACCCCGCTTAATATCTCTTAAAAACAAAAATATTACCATTTATGTGGGGTTTTTTTTCCTGAAATAACAATGAAACTTCATCAAGCCAAATGAGCAATTTAACAAGTTTAAATAGTATAAGCATTTTAAATGCAGTTATTATATGTTATCAATAAAATCTGTTTAGTGAAAAATATATAGTTTTAATTTATTGTAATTTATATGTAAGTAGATGCCACTAAAGTAAGGTTAGTCCGTTATGATCAACAGGGCAATAACAAAAAGAAGCCCATAAATTAACCTTAGCATGTATAAAGATATAGTAGATAAACTTTCTATTTCCAGTCAATGAAGAAAAATAGAAAACTCATTAGGTAATGTCTTCAAAAACAATAAAATAATATCCTTCACATTGAACCATCCCCAAATTCTCACATAAACACTTAAATATATCTATTTTTTAAAGTACTGGAAAATATGTGAAAATTTATCTGCCAATAGTATGGGAAAGCTCTCTCTCACGTTTAAGAGCAAAGAAGAATCCATTTTTTAAAATTTCTGTAGAATCAAAAGTACAATACATAATGTAAAAAGGCCAAGGATCATAAGGTAGCTCTATTTTCAATTTTTTAAGCTGGGTATTTATCCTAAAGATACAAACGTAGTGATCCAAAGGGGCACGTGTACCCGAATGTTTATAGCAGCAATGTCCACAATAGCCAAGTTATGGAAAGAACCTAGATGTCCATCAACAGATGAATGGATAAAGAAGATGTGGTATATATATACGATGGAATACTATGCAGCCATCAAAAGAAATGAAATCTTACCATTTGCGACGACATGGATGGAACTAGAGCGTATTATGCTTAGCGAAATAAGTCAACTGGAGAAAGACAACTACCACATGATCTCCCTGATATGAGGAAGTGGAGATGCAACGGGGGTGGGAGTTAAGGTGGTAGGAAAAGTAAAAATGAAAGAAGATGGGATCGGGAGGGAGACAAACCAAAAGAGACTCTTAATGTCATAAAACAAACTGAGGGGGGTGGGGGGAAGAGGGGTTGGGTGAGGGTGGTGGGGTTACATCATATGTTTAAATAAAGCTTAAATAAAGTAAAAAAAAAAAAGGCCAAGGAACTGATTACAAACATTGCTAACATATTCAACATAACAAAGAGATAAGACATACTAAATAATGGGCTCTTAACCAATAAGATGAATATCACAAAGAAAAAACAAGAAAAGGCCATGAATATACAACTCACCAAAACAATACATATAACCAAAAATATGGTTTTTGTTGTCAATAAAGGTTTCAATTGCACTAACAGATTAGGGCTTATTTTTTAATGAGATGTCATCTTTTGTCTATCCACTTGGAAAAATACTTTCTTTTTTTTAAAAAGATCATTTATTTCAGAGAGAGAGAGAGAGAGAGAGAACAAGAGTGCAAGCAGAGGAGGGGAGGGGTAGAGAAACTCAAGTAGACTCCACTCTGAATGCAGAACCTGACACGGGGTCTGAGATCATGACCCAAGCCAAAATCAAGAGTTAGATGCCTAAACGACTAAGCCACCCAGGTGCCCCTGGAAAAGTATTTTTAAATGTTGATATTCAATATCACTTAATAAGATCCTAATTGGCACAATCTTTTGGGTAGACAATTTGGAAATATGTCAAGTCTTAAAAAATGTGTATATTCTTTGATCTAGCTATTCCACATCTCTGAATATTTCCTTATGACCGATTCCTAATATAAGATTTGCTTTGTTTATCCAAGCAGTACTCATAATATAAAAGAATTGGAAAAGAATTGGAATCCTAATCTTCTACTCCATAGGACTGGTAAATTTTACAACTTAAAGCCATATAATTACACATTACCAAATATTTAGTGTCAGGCAAAATATTCATAATGAATTAAGTGAAAAAGATATGCACATGTAATACATTTTACACAACCACACCATTGGAATAATATACACTATAATCCCATAGCCATTATCAGGTATTGGTCCAAGAATAGGCAGGTCACAATATTTGAGTCAACTAGAGACAAAGATTTGCTTGGAAGACTTCTGAGAGTGATGGTCTCCCTGAATGGATAAACCTAGGTTGGAGCGCCTAGGTAGCTCATTCAGCTGAGCGTCAGACTCTTGGTTTTAACTCAGGTCATGAAATCAAGCCCTGCATCTGGCTCAGTGCTCAGTGAGGAGTCTGCTGGAGATTCTTTCTCTCTCTTCCTCTGTTCCTTCCCCTGTGCATGCTCTCTCTCTCGCTCAAATAAATGTTTAAAAAAGAAATGTGGATAAAGGATATATAGGACTTTATTAAACTGTTCTTGAGACTTTACTATATGTTTAAAATTATGTCAAAATGAAAATGTCCAAAAATCTTAAATTGACTTAAATGGCAAGGGGAGTTATGGGCCCAGTGAGAAACCACGCAGCCCAGATCCTTATGGGCAAGCATCTACAACATCAGGAAGAATCAGCTTTCGGATGACTCTCACACTGTGGGCTGTTGCCACATATAAAGCCCATCCTTGAAGCCTACCCCTTGGACTTCTAGTTTTCAATCAATACACATCCTTGAAATTGAAGATAGTTTAAGTTTTTTGGAACTTTTCATTTCAATATAATTTTAAACTTACAGAAAATTCTCAAAAATAGTCCTAAGACGTCATGTATGGTTAACTTTCTGTCCCATTTCCTTATGTTCTCACTCTCTCACACATATCAAACACAGATATTATCTTTTGATACCACTTGAGACTAAATTACATACATCATACCCATCTCTTCTCTAAGTATTACAGTGTTTGTTTTCTAAAAATAAAGACGTCTTAGATGACCACAGTAATCAAAATCAGAAAATTTAACATTGATACAATCTAATCCAGTGTACACTCAAATTTCACCAACTATCCCCAAAATATGTCCTTTGTAGCAATTTTTTCTAACCCAGGGTCACCTGTTTGCACCTGTTGTCATGTCTCTTTAGTCTCCTTTAATCTAGAAAGTTCTTCAGCTTTTTTCTTCCATGACAATGACACTTTTGAAGAGCCCAGGCCACGTTTTTGGTTGGCCTTGTGTGTGCCTAGGTTCTACATACTTGGCAGGAATACCTCAGAAGTGATACTGTGCCCCTTACAGTGCAACACAAGGCACATGATGTTGGTCTGTGTACCCCAGCAATGCTAACTTTGATCACTGGAGCAGACAGACTCTGAGGTGCCCCTGCAATCCCCACCTCCTGGTATTCATACCCTGTGTGATTCCCCCACCTCTTGAGTGTGGGCAGAACCTGTGATTTGCTTCTAACCACCAGAATACAGCAAAGGTGAAAGGGTGTTTTACAAGTATGTGATTATGTTACCTAAGATATAGCTTCTGCCCTGCTGAAGCCTCCTCTCCCTTGCCGGCAATGAGGAAGCCAGTGGCTAAGTTGGGGAATTCACACAGCAAGGAATTGCAGGCAGCATCTAGGAGTTGAGGGCATCCTCCAGCCAATGACCAGCAAGAAAGTCAAGCTGTCAGCCCTATAACCACAAGGACCTAAATGCAGCCAACAAGCACATATGCAGGAAGTGGGCCTTCTGCAACTGGAGCCTCCAGGTAACTCAGCCTTGGCTGACACCTGAACTAAAGTCTTACTGGGTCCTGAGCAGAGGACCCAGCAAAGCCATGCCCAAATTTCTGACTCACAGAAACTGTGATATAATAAATGTGTGATTGTTTTAAATGGCTAAATTTAGGGACCCTGGCATGGCTTAATCGGTTAAACATCCAACTCTTGATTTTGGCTCAGGTCATGATCTCAAGAGTCCTAAGATCAAGTCCCACGATGGGCTCCTTGATGGGTATGAAGCCTGCCCAAGATCCTCTTTCCCTCTCCTCTTGTCCCTCCCCCCTGCACATGCACACACACTCTCTCTCTCCCTCCAAAATAAATAAATCTTTAAAAAATAAAAATAATAAAGTAAATGACTAAATTTGTGATGATAATTCTCTGGACACTGTTACACAGCGATAGAAAATGAATACATGGGACGCCTGGGTGGCTCAGAGGGTTAAGCCTCTGCCTTCAGCTCAGGTCATGATCTCAGGGTCCTGGGATCGAGTCCCACATCGGGTTCTCTGCTCGGCGGGGAGCCTGCTTCCCCACCCCCTCTCTCTGCCTGCCTCTCTGCCTACTTGTGATCTCTCTTTGTGACAAATAAATAAATAAAATCTTAAAAAAAAA
>ML108785.1:12701-52076 GCA_003697995.1 Taxidea taxus jeffersonii | reverse complement strand
CTTTTGCACAGTAAAGGAAACAGTCAACAAAACCAAAACACAACTGACAGAATGGGAGAAGATATTTGCAAACGACATATCAGATAAAGGGCTAGTATCCAAAATCTACAAAGAGCTTAGCAAACTCAACACCCAAAGAACAGCTAATCCAATCAAGAAATGGGCAGAGGACATGAACAGACATTTCTGCAAAGAAGACATCCAGATGGCCAACAGACACATGAAAAAGTGCTCCACATCACTGGGCATCAGGGAAATACAAATCAAAACCACAATGAGATACCACCTCACACCAGTCAGAATGCCTAAAATGAACAAGCTAGGAAATGACAGATGCTGGCGAGGATGTGGAGAAAGGGGTACCCTCCTACACTGTTGGTGGGAATGCAAGCTGGTGCAACCACTCTGGAAGACAGCATGGAGGTTCCTCAAAAAATTGAAAATAGAGCTACCTTATGAGCCAGCAATTGCACTACTGGGTATTTACCCTAAAGATACAAACGTAGTGATCCAAAGGGGCACGTGTACCCGAATGTTTATAGCAGCAATGTCCACAATAGCCAAGTTATGGAAAGAACCTAGATGTCCATCAACAGATGAATGGATAAAGAAGAGGTGGTATATATATACAATGGAATACTATGCAGCCATCAAAAGAAATGAAATCTTACCATTTGTGATGACATGGATGGAACTAGAGCATATTATACTTAGGGAAATAAGTCAACTGGAGAAAGACAACTATCACATGATCTCCCTGATATGAGGAAGTGGAGATGCAACGGGGGTGGGAGTTAAGGTGGTAGGAAAAGTAAAAATGAAACAAGATGTGATCGGGAGGGAGACAAACCAAAAGAGACTCTTAATGTCATAAAACAAACTGAGGGGGGTGGGGGGAGAGGGGTTGGGAGAGGGTGGTGGGGTTACATTATATGTTTAAATAAAGCTTAAATTAAAAAAAAAAGAAATAGAAAATGAAAATAATTTTGTGCCTATTAAAAAAACTGAATACATAATTTAAAATCTTCCTATAAAGACCCATTTTTTAAGTAATCTGTGAATTCTACTAAATATTTAAGGAAGACATATGTCAATCCTTACAAACCCTTCTAAATAGGAAGAAAAAGAGTACTAAACTTTTAAAGTTAGTCTTTATACTAAAACATCTCAAAAACATTATAAGAAAAAATAACTGGCCAATTTCATAAATAAACATATATGAAAAATTGTACTAATATGTTAGGATACTGAATCCTGAAATATATAGGAAAACTATTTATCACAACCAAGTTCAGTTTGTACCAGAAATATAAGGTTAGTGTAAATTAAAAAATGTATCAGTATATTTACTATATTTTCAGAATAAATGAAAAACATCATATAATCATTTTTTCAGAGACCTTTAGTTTTTCAATTTTTTTGTTCAAGGAACTCAGATACAATACCGTTTCTATAATGATTACTGCAGTTTCAGAGCTTCATGTAAGCACTATAATAAAAATATGTCAACTCTTGAAGGCATTCTTCTTTAGGAAAACTTGCTAACAGCAGGGCCCTTTGAATCATATCTTGTAGATCAATCTGACGTTATTTTTTCAGCTGTCCCTCCTGAGATCTCTTGAAGCTACAAAGAAAAGGAAACAATAATTCTTTTATGGCTATCATAATTACTGAAATGGAACCACAAAGTGTTTCTTTTGCATGCACTTTTGCAAAAGTGTGTTTCTTTGCTTGTTAAAACATTGTTAGAAAAGGAATGAAAGGCGTGCCTGGGTGGCTCAGTGGGTTAAAGCCTCTGCCTTTGGCTCAGGTCATGATCCCAGAGTCCTGGGATCAAGCCCCGCATCAGGCTCTCTGCTCTGCGGACAGCCTGCTTCCTCCTCTCTCTCTGCCTCTCTGCCTACTTGTGATTTCTGTCTGTCGAATAAGTAAATAAAATCTTAAAAAAAAAAAAAGGAGTGAAAATTTTGTGTGTCGGAGTCAAGTAGAATTCAGAGATGACATCTTTTTCCTTTTATTCTTCTCTGTAGCAGTCACCTGAGGTGGAGAGGCAACCTTATTCCACATTAAATCTGCTTATTGAATGACCACTCACCTCCCAGACCACTTTTATTTGTTATTCAAATACAATCTAAAAGTTATGATAATACTATAGGCACACCAAAAACTGCTTTCTAGTTTCTAAATTAAGCTACATATTCTACTCTCTGATTAAATTGTTTGATAGTCTAAATTATTTTTTATTATTTTTTAAAGATTTTATTTATTTATTTGACAGAGAGAGAGAGGGAACACAAGCAGGGGCAGTGGGAGAGGGAGAAGCAGGAGCCTCACTGAGTAGGCAGCCCCATGCGGGGCTGATCCCAGGACTCTGGGATCATGACCTGAGCTGAAGGCAGACGCTTAATGACTGAGCCACACAGGTGCCCCTGATATTCTAAATTATTAAATGCAGCTTCATAATGTGGGTAATGTAAAGTTGGTGTTTTAAAAAAAACATGAATATTGGGGTGTCTGGGTGGCTCAGATGGTTAAGCATCTGCCTTTAGCTCAGGTCATGATCTCCAAGTCCTGGGATCGAGCCCCATGTCAGGCTCCCAGGTGAGCCAGGAGTCTGCTTCTGCCTTTTCCACTGTTTGTGTTCTCTCTCTCTTTTTCTCTCTCACTCAAATGAATAAATAAAGTAAAAAAATAAAAATAAAAATAAGTGAAACATGAATATTAATGCTAACATCTGTCATACTAATGATGTTCCTATACTTTCATACCCATAAAAATGAAGAAAATCCATACGATTCTGTGATGTACCTTCTGCTAGTAATTAATGGCTTACAATTAGGTCCTTATCCATTTTTTTACCTTTTAGTGAGATAAACAAAACTTAGCCAAAATCTTGGCCATTTATATAATACAATAATGTCACTTGCTTAACTTTCTTGAGGCCTCAATTTCTCATTTGTGAAATTGTTGCAAGAATACCTATCTTGTAGAAATTACTTGAGAATTGCAAAAAGATAACATGAAGTTTGTCTTGGTGGTGCCTAGCATTTAACATGATCGATCAAATTTTAGTTTCCTTGACTTCTTTTTTGAATCAGGCAATTTCATTTCTGTGTCCCACTCACAGACCCAGAAAAAAAGCTCCTTAATTAGTCTCTCCTAATTGAACCAGGGATATATCCTTAATTAATGTAAATAAATTTATAGGTTGGGACAAACCAATTATCTTTTCTCAAATAAATAAACTCTGGCATAGATACTGGAGCCAACTGGTAGTTCTTGAATTATAGGATTATATCAACTTGATTTGGGGGGGGTCTCCCACATTAGGTGTCATATAAAATGGGGCAGTAGAGAAAGTGAACAGATAATTTAAGGGGAAGTATGTAGGAGTGTGAGAGGGACTGAATAGTTTCCAATGTACAAAGCTAGCACCCTTGTCTCCTAATATTTTTGATCTCATATTTAAATTTCATTATGCCATATTTTAAGAATCTACTCTTTATTTTATATGCCATTTTTAAGCATACATATTTTTTTTTACTTTAGCTAACTTAAGTATGTTCTAATATTACAAATCCAATGAGTTTGAGTCATTAATTACTCCAGTGCTTCTAAAATTTTGTTATTTAAAGCAGCTTTTATTTTTTAAGATATTAAGTTACATCATGATTTTTATTAGTATTTATTTCTAAGTTGACTACAAAATTGCTTAATATATTGCTAATATTACATAGTATGTTTTGAAACTGACATCTTTACATTAAATATTAGTGGATTCATCATATATTTCAATATTGAGGAAAAAAGAGACTATGAAGATTACAAAAGCCAAGGAGGAAAAATTATCAAAAAGCTTGTCCAATAATTGAATGGGTTATGCATTAAATACCTTGATCCCAAATTTTAGTACATATTAATATTTATGAATATATTACTTAGGATGCTTTTGACACAAATTTAAAAACAGACCTAATTTAAAGGATAAAGTTATTTATTATGTAAGAAGAAGCAAACTATCTAATGATGTCAGCAAAGATCTCTTTCTGTCTTTTCACTCAGCTGTCCTCAATATGTTGGCTATAGTCCTTAGTCTTGTCCTTTCATGCATCCAAAATGTTGCTGCAGGCTCTGTGATCCAACACAACTTTGCCTAAAACATAAAGGGCAGCTGCCCACTCCCAGATTGTTTTTAAATCCTGGAATTTAGATTTCTCCAAAAGTTCCTCAACACACTTCCTGTTAAATCCTACTGGATTTAAATTTCTGGTGTTCTCTATTGTCCAAGAAGAATTTTGAATAATTCCTTTTTATTCTCAAATGTGCTCCTGTTTAGATAATAAATTATAATTAAGTTTGGTCACATGGCTATGCCTTCGGAGCATGGGATTCTGAATGAAAAAGCAAATCTATTATTTTTAGCCTCTCATAGAAAGTGATTTTGGCAAGGGATAATGTAATGGCTTTGGGGTAGGCAACCAATAATGTCTGTCACATGTTAAGTACCAAGCCATTTCCTATTTCTGATTATGAAGTTAGACATTGTACAAACTAGATTAGTTTATGCTAAAATTCTCTGGGATTATCAAGGTGTCTGTGAATGTGAATTTAAGAAAAAAGTTCAAATGAGTAAATTTTATTGTTAGGGGAAATTCAATTTGGTCTTTCATATCAAAATATTGATAAAGATGAACAACTTTCCCACTTTTTACTTATTTTTTACTACTTTTGATGGTATTATAAATAGTTCCTCTGCTTTTTTCCTAGAATTAGACCCAGTTACCAAGCAACTTATGCTCTATACAGCTCAACCAACTTTTGGCCATCTGACAGATGTAAGTAAAATGTCCAAGTTATAATAAATATCACTATTCATGGTAAATGAAGCATCTGCTATATTTTAAAGTTTAGTACCTTTGCTACTAAAATGACTGGAATATTATCCACCCCTAGAAAATACTGGAGTAGGATATTTCCACCTACTTATGTGTTTTAATGTGGGGTTATGGTAATATTTTTGACAACGTGGGGATTTATAATAGATCACAAAAATTATCATAGCCTGTTTCAACAAACTGTACCATATAATCATGCTTACATAAAAGAGAGTCACTTAAGGGGTGCCTGGGTGGCAGAGTCGGTTGAGCCTCCAATTCTTGATTTTAGTTCCGGTCATGATCTCAGGGTCATGAGATCCAGCCTCGGGTGGGGCTATGTGCTCAGCTCTGAGTCTGCTTAAGACTCTCTCTCCCTCTTCTGCCCCCACTCCCACTTTTTCTCTATCTCTTTCTCTAAAAATAAATAAACTCTTAAAAAAAAGTTTCACCTCTGTCTTCAGATTTAAGTTTGTAATTAATTTTGAGTTGATTTTTCTGTATGTTGTAAGATAAGGGTCTAGTTTCATTCTTTTACACACCTATAATATGTGACAACATGGATGAACCTTGAGGATCTTGTGCTAAGTGACATAAATGAGTCATAGAAGGACAAATATTTTATGATTCCACTTAAATGAGATAACTAAATTAGACTCATGGAAGCAAAGACTATAATGAGAGAGAAATGGATAATTGCCAATCAATGTATAAATTAATCAATACAAGCAATAATATAGTCAATAAAATTCTAGAGAGCTACTGTACAACATTTTGCCTACAGATAACAATACTATATTATTAATTAAAAGTCTTTTAAGAGGCTAAATCTCATGTTAAGTTTTTTAGGACAATAAAATATTTTTTATAATTTCACATTTTAAGAGCAATATACTTAAATAGATATTTCCAAAGCTGTACATTTTTTTGTTTTAGTATGTCCGTTTTATGTGACTAAAGTATTACTTATAGTTGTAATAAGCACATGTTATGCCAATATCTATAAAACTTATATTTACAATATGCTATAGAATGCATAGAGGACCATTAAAAATTAGATCACATTAGAATAGTTAGTTCATGTTAGAATATTTGATAACATACACAAGAAATGTGAAGAAACCCTTGAACAACTTTATGATATAATGAATAGTGTGCAGAAAGTTTATATCAATAACATTTCAGAGAGGTCTGGAGAAAGCCAGATAGCTTTATGGTTTTATTCTATGTGAAAGGAAGGCACAACCCAAGTCCACATGTCTGGACAGGATGTTTGTGAAAGGTGGCAAACTATGTTGTGTCATATGAGAAAAAGGTAGAGAAGTCACAGGGAAAGGAAACAGGTTGGCTGTTTAACCAAATAGGGTCTTTGAGGACCAGAAATACCTAAAGGGAATTTTTAAAGACTAACTTGTTTATAGTGTGGTGTTCAGTGCAAGCCTTACCCTCTGTCTCCCCACAAAATCATTAGTGAAATCTACATGACTCACTCTGATGCTTTCAGTGTTTTCTTATGGTTGAATTTGGATACATGTTGAGTCTTCTTTCAAGACTAATGGGTGATAAAGTCCCCCAAAGAGGATAACATCTGGGTCATATTTTGAGAAGTTAACTGGGATTTGTGATTAAGGTGCAGTTCTCAGCTGTGTTTTGTATTAAATAATCAAGATGAAAGTGAGACAAGAATGTTTCCTTACTGTTGCCAAATGACACAAACCATGATGATAGTTGGCATATGACTTCATAGAAGAGGAACATTATAAGATGAGCATTTGCAAAGTTCAATACTGAAGATTAAAATAAAGTACTAAGTTCATGTACCATTTCATGTATTGAGTGAGAGAATCAAAAAATGATATTCTAGAGTATTAGGCTAGTAATGGATGTGTAATTGAGCTACAAAAGTTAACCAAGTTCTTAAGACAGCAAAACCTTTCCAGGATTATAATAAGATTTCCATGGCTGATGTTGCCTGGAGAGGTAGAATTTCTTGGAGAAAGTACTCTATTGGGTGAGTTGATTGTCAATTGAGTATTAGAATGATTTGTTGAGGTCAAAAGCAACCAAAAAGATAGAGAAATGTATGGGTAATGTAATGCCAGTGACATAAGAAAAATATTTTGATTTGTGGTTAGAATATGCCAGTGAAATGTTCAGAAGTAGGAGGTATAAAGTAGAAAAATGTTTTCATTTTCATGTCATTCATTTCATGTAATCTTTTTAGATTACTAAATCATTTTTAAGACCAGTGCTAAGAATTACATAAGGTGGACATATCTCTGTTTGGGGGGCAATATGTTATAAAGTGGAAAGTAGCCAAGATTAAGAGGACAAGATTCTTATCATAAGTCAAAAAGACAGGTAATAAGAGACTTCTACATATATTTTAAAACTCCAGAGACTTTGTAGTAAGACTTGGGATAAGAAGATGTGGAGAAAATGTTAGAATTACTCAGAGATAGTCACTTGAAGAGCTATTTATAAATAAGTGCTCCTGGAAAGAGCTTGAATTCATCAAAACCCCAAATTTTCCTCCTTCCTATCTGTCTCTTAAGTAAAGCTGATTCAGGAAGAAGAATATTAGAGGTAATAATGCTGTCCTTAGTAGATAAAAATGGAATCATTGACTTGAAACTTCAGTTGTCAGTTCAAAGTTGGCCATTTGCAGATTACTAACATGTGGATCAGCTGCCTGAGGTCATATGTGCTAGTGAACAGGAAAAAATTGGCCTCCAGAACTTGCCCTGGGCACTGAAATTGCCCACTAATTTAATTCTGGTCTGATGGTTGTCCTACATAGAGCCGATATGACCAACAGAGACATGAAGAAACAGATTTGTAAATAAAAACAAAGAACTTTCCAAGACTCTAGGAAGTAGAAACACTTAGCCACTCATTTTAGGTTGTTTTAAGGGTACAAATTATATGTTTGTCATAGAGAAGTTAAGCTCCTAAAATGAGAGTAGTTTTAAAGTAAGGGAGAGATACCACTATTAGAAGCTAAAGTGGAGAAAAGGCCCACAGTTTCTGGCAGGTGGGCTCTGACTCTTAGGATGAAATATGGTTAGTAGGTGAGGGCTGAACTTCTGAGTTCCCCTCTGTACTTCCCCTTCTGTAGCACTAATTGCCTAGTCCCTGAACTTAAGATATACCTACTGACCTCTGCTGACCTTTGCCTGACTATTGAGAGGGACAAGTCCAGAATTAAGAGAAGAGACTCTTTTGAATGCTGAGTCATCAGACTGGATCAGAAACACTACTCAGAAGAGGACATTGAAAAGGCTCCTTTATTCCTTAAGAGAGGAATTTCAGCTAGTACTCATTGGAGCCGTAGGTTTCACAAGTAAATTCTGGTGTTCTTGAGATTTTTTTTTTTTTTAAGGGGAACACAGATGTTTTTTGTCTGTAAGGTATAAATGAGAAAGAGGATTTTATTTATGGGGTTAGTGGATATAGGAAGTGCTGGAAAGGGCTGGCTAACTGGCAGGAACTGCCACCTGCATGAGCAAAGATATAATCTATGCATTCTGGGGAACTGAACATAATGGGGATTGTGATATATCAGAAAAACAAGCATTTAAAAGGCAGCAAAAAGAGCAAAATGGAGTAAGGAGAAAACCCTAGGTTGGAATTGTGGCCAGAGATAGACTTAGAAGAAGATACACATTTCTAATTAAACTTTAAGTTGCTTGCTGTGGCAGGTTTAAAAATAAAATTTCTGTTTTGCCTTAGAATTTCCAATTGCTCACTAATGATTTTTATGTGATTTTATTTTATTTTTTTATACTTAGTAGAAAAACGGTGCCAAATCCAACTTCAGGTTTAGGGAGAGGAGCAAGAAGAGATGCTGCATATAAAGCCAGCCACATGTGTTAAACTATGTAGCACAAGGAAAAACAACAACAACAACAACAACACTTTAGTCTCCAATGTGTTAATAATCATGCAAGTGCTCACTTTTAATTCTGTATTTGTCACTATGATGTTTTCTGACAATTCTGAATCTACTTCAAATTTGGCCTCCTTCAAGGCCATCTAAAGTGAAATCTACATGACTCACTCTGATGCTTTCAATGTTTTCTTGTGGTTGAATTTGGACCCATGTTGAGTCTTCCTTTAAGACTAATGTGTGGTGAGGATAGAAGTCCTCCAAAGGGGACAACATCTGGATTCGATTTTGAGAACTCAACTGGGATTTGTGATTAAGGTATAGCTCTCAGATGCATTTTGGATTAAATCATTATGATGAAAGTGAGACAAGAGTGTTTGTACAAACTAGTATTATTTTAACTAATTCCCACAAAATCTAAATTAAAAGAACAGAATATATATCTGAATGAAATACCTGTATCTTTTATACACTTTATTCATGCTGATCAGCATTTTTTTTCACAGACCTACAATTATTTTTACTAGTTTATAAAAATGAGGAGTTTCAGACACAGATCATTAGTGTCTGTATAATTATTGGATGTTTAAACACGGCCAAATTCTTATGGCCAAAGAGCCAGCATTGAAATTTAGCTTGGATCTCACTCCCCACTCATCTGCTCAAACTCTGTTTAATTCTCCTGTGTTTATTTTAAAAACGCTGTTGTTTTGGGGTGCCTGGGTGGCTCAGTCAGTTAAGTGTGCAACTCTTGATTTCAGGTCAGGTCATGATCTCAGGGTAGTGGGATCAAGCTCTGATTTGGGCTCTCTGTTCACTGGGGAGTCTGCTTGTCTCCCTCTCCCTCTATGCTTCCCTCCTATGCAACTCTCACTCACTATAAAATGAATAATCTTTAAAAAAAAAACCAAAAAACTATTACTTTACCTTTCACAATTAATCTACAATAAATTTGGAAATGACCTTTGTGTATGGTATGAATTTAAGATCAAGTGTAGTGTTTTGTTTTTGTTTTTTACACAAGTCCAATTTTCCCACCTTTATGTATTGAAAGACCATCCTTTTACTCATTGAGCCACATTGCCATCATTCTTATAAATTAGGTATTATATATGTATGAGCTTCTTTATATATTCTCTGTAATGTAATAGAGGTACATTTTCCCCTCACACCAATACCAAAATAGCTTAATTTTTGAGGATTATATATAAATTCTGGCTTTTTTCATAGAAGAAATCCTCTTGCCTTATTTTTCTTCATGATTGCCTTGCCAATTCTCCCCTTCTTTGAATTTCCATTTAAATTTTACCATAAAATCAACTTATCAATATCCACAAAATAACCTTCTGGGATTTTAAGGTTTTCTATTTGTCTTTGCTTTTCAGTAGTTTTATTTTGATGTGCCAACTTTTGGTTTTGGTCTTATTTCTCGTTATTATGTGTAGGTTTTAGAGCTTTTTTTAATCTACTGGTATATATCTTCCATTAGTTTTGGAAAATTCACAACCAGAAATTTTTTCAAATAAAGATCCTGCTCCAATATTTTCCCTCTCCATCTCAGACTCCATTTAAATATGTGTAAGAAATTTGTACTTTGAGTGTCTTTTCTCCTCTACATTTTCTACATTTCTATTTCCTTTTCTCTCTGCTTCAGTGTATTTGCATACTTTCAATTATTCTTCTTGCCAGCTTACTAATCCTATCTTCTACTCTAATTTGCTGTTAAATCTAGCTTTTGAGTTCTTAATTTCCAAATCTGGGTATTTATCCAAAAGAAACAAAAAACACTAACTCAAAAACATATATGCATACCCATATGTTCACTGCAGCATTATTTACAATAGCCAAGGTATGGAAGCAACTTTAGTGCTCCTTGATGGATGAATGGGTAAAGAACTTGTGGTATATATACACAGCAGAATAGTATTTAGCTCTTAAGAGAAGAATGATATCTTGCCACTTGTGACAAAATAGATGGACCTTGAGGGCATCATGCTAAGTGAAATAGGTCAGTCAGAGAAAGACAAATATTGTATGATCTCTTTTATATGTGGAATCTAAAAAATAATAACAGTAAATTAAAAAAAAAAGCTCTTAGAAACTGAAAACAGATTATTGGTTGCCAGAGATGGGGAATATGGTGTGAGAAATGGGTAAACTGTGTTTTTTTAGTTTTAATAAATTGAAAAAAAAATGTATAGGTTCCAATTATCAGATGATATCTACATTTTTTCATCCTTTTATCCCACTTTTCCCACTTTATCTTGAACAGTTTTTTTTTTAATGTGGTAAGAACACTTAACATGATATCTACCCTCTTAACAAATTTTTAAGTACCTACATAATATTTACTATAGACACAATGTTGTATTCTTGATCTCTAGAGCTTACTCATCTTGTGTAACTGAAACTTGATACCTATTGAACAGCAACTCCTTATTTCCCTCTGTCCCCAGGCCCTGCAAACCACCATTTTACTCTCTGTTTCTATGAATTCTATTGTTGAGACACCTCATATAATTGGAATCATGCAGCATTTGTCCTTCTATGACTGATTTATTTCACTTCACATAATACCCTACATTCATCTATGTTGTTGCATGTAACAGAATTTCCTTTTATCTTAAGGTGAAATAATATTCCATTGTATGCCTATATCATATTTCTTTATCTAAATCATGATGGGCATTTAGGTTGTATCCATATCTGATTATTATGAATAATGTATCAATGAGCATGGGACTGAATATATCACTTTGAGATCTTGATTTCAATTCTTTTGAATATATATCTATTAGTATCATTGATGACCATATGGTAATTCTATTTTAATTTTTGAGGAAGCTCCATACTATTTTCCATAGTTGCTGTACCATTTTAGATTCCCATCAACAGTATACAAAGGTGCTAATTTCTCCATATTCTTGCCAACAGTTGTCTTGTATTTTTTAATAATAGCCATCATAACAAGTATGAGGTGATATCTCATTGTAGATTTGATTTGCATTTCCCTGATGATTAGTGATGTTGAGCACCTTTTCATACATGTATTGGCCATTTGTATGTCTTCTTTGGAGAAATGTCTATTCAAATTGTTTACCCATTTTTAAATCAGCTTATTTGTATTTTTGCTATTGAATTGAAGGAGCTCCTACTATATTTTGGATATTAATCACTATCAAATATATGATTTGCCAATACTTCCTCCCATTTCATAGGTCACCTGCTCATTTTGTTGATTTTTTTGTTTTGTTTTTTGCTATGCAGGAGCTTTTTAGTGTGAGGTGGTCCTATTTCTCTATTTGCAATTTTTGCTGGTGCTTTGGGTGTCATTTTCAAGATATCATTACACGGACTAATGTCATGAAGCTTTTCTCCTATATTTTCTTCTATGAGTTTTATAGTTTCAATCCTTAACTTTTAACTCTTTAATTCATTTTGAGTTGATTTTTATATATGGTGTCAGATAAGTATCCAATTTCATCCCATTGCATGTGTATATCCAGTTTTCCCAAAACCATTTTTTGAAGAGATGATCTTTTCCCATTGTATATTCTTGGCATTCTTGTTGAAAATCGGTTGATGGTATATGTGTGGTTTATTCGAGGGCTCTTTATTCTTTCCACTAGCTTATTTGTCTGTTTTTATATGACTGAGATACTGTTTTAATTGCTGTCGATTGTAATTTGAAATCAAGAAGTATGATAACTCCACCTTTGCTTTTTTCTCTCAAGATTGCTCTGGCTATTTGGGGTCTTTGTGGTTTCATAGGAATTATAATATTGTCTTTTCTATTTCTCTAAAAAATACCATTGGGGTTTTTATAGAGCTTGCACTGAGTTTGTAGAACACTTTAAGTAGTATGGATATTTTAATAATATTAATTCTTCCAGCTCATGAATACTGGTTCTTTCCATTTATTACTAATTTCTTTTATAGTTTTCAGTGTACAAGTTTTTTTTATCTCCTTGGTCTGATGCTATTGTAAACAGGATCATTGTCTTAATTTCCTTTTTGGGTGGCTCATTGTTAGCATATGGAAATACAACTGATGTTGATTTTGTGCCCTGAAACTTTTTAAAAAATTATTTATTTATTTATTTATTTTGAGAGGAAGAGGGAAAGAACAAATGGGAGGAGGGACAGCAGAAAGAGAGAATCTTTTTTTATTTTATTTTATTTTTTCAGTGTTCCAAGATTCATTGTTTATGCACCACACCTAGTACACCATGCAATATATGCCCTCCTTAATACCCACCACCAGGCCCTCCCAACTCCCCAACCTCCTCCCCTCCAAAACCCTCAGTTTGTTTCTCAGAATCCATAGTCTCTTGTCGTTCATCTCCCTCTCCAATTTCCCCCAACTCACTTCTCTTCTAGAGGGAGAGAATCTTAAGCAGACTCCATGCTGAGCACAAAGTTCAACACAGGGATCTATCTCAGGACTCCAAGATCATGAGCCAAGCAGAAATCAAGAGTCTGATGTTTATCTGACTGAGCTACCCAGGTATTCCTTTGTTCTGCAACTTTAAAGTCAGACAAAGATCCTACAAGATAAGAAAACCATGACCCAATATCTTTGGAAAACATAGAATCACAAATATTCAACAAAATACTAGCAAACCAATTCAATAGCACATTAAAAGGATCACATATCATGAGCAAATAGGATTTGCCCCTGAACAAGAATGGTTCAACATAAACAAATCAATCAATGGGATACTCCACATTTTTAGAATGACAGAGATAAAAGTCACATGATCATATCAATATATGCATGAAAAACATTTGACAAAATAAGTACCCTTACGTGGTAAAAACTGTTATCAAACTGGGTATGATAAGAAGGTATCTCAACATAGTAAAGACCATACTTAACAAGCCCACAACTAATATACTCAGTGTTAACAAACCAGCAGTTTTTCCTCTATGATCAGGACCAAGGCAAGGATGACCACCACACCACTTCTATTCAACATGGTACTGGAAATCCTAGACACAACAATTAGACAAGAAAAAATAAAGCATTCAAATTGGAAAGAAAGAAGTAAAGTACTGTTGGGCTTGAACTTATAAATGTAGAAAGCCCTAAAGACTCCACAAAACAGAACAAAACTGTCAAAATTATGTTAAAGTCCTTATCTATTATAACATATGAATTATCCATGCACCCAGATCATCTAGATAGATGACCTTGGTTCTCTCTGACATTGTCATACTTGATGCCATGCCTGATAATTTTCAATCTTATGCTGGATATTTTGCACAAAAATTCAGGAGACTTCACATGACACCCTCCTAGCAATTGACTTCTTTGTTTCTTTAGTAGGCAGATGAAGTGGGGAGTTCAACATTCCAAGCAGGGAATTAAGGCTGCATTACAACTTTGGTAATAGTCTATTAGTTCATTCCTGTCATTCACCAGGGTTTTTCATGGAATTTGAAAACATCATGTGGGCCCTTCCCCTAAAAGTTCCCAAAATCTACTTTTACCTTTCCAGGAAATACTGCTGAAAATTCAGCTTTTTTTCAATGGTTTTTGGCTAAGCATTTTGGTTTCTTGCCTTGCACAGCTTTGGGCATATGGACGATAATTTACCATGTGTTTGAGGCCCATGAAGTCTTTAATTTTGTCATTATAAACACAAGAGACCATGATTTTCAGATCTTTACATCTTCATAGGATTATAAGATAACTGAGGGCTTAAAAAAATAGTTTTTCCCAGATTTTCTAATTGTGTTTAGCAGGAATGGCAGTCTACCACAAAGTACTCCACTTTACCCAGAAGCAGAAGTTCTGCGTATACTTCTACTGAAAAACATGAATCAAAATATTTTCCCTGGTTAATTATATTTCCATATTTAGGCTGTACCACTTTTTATGGTTATCCATCTCAGGGACATGCCTATAGTACATTTTTTTTAACAAGTGTCTGGCTGTATTTTTTTCCCAGTGAATGGTTCAAGACTGTCTATGAGTCCTTAATACCTGAAACATCAAATGGTCTCCCTTGCACCTGTATGGTTCCCACCGCATGAATACCTTTCTTAAGACAATTAACTATTCTACCTTTTACACATTTTTATGCTAAGATTTTGCTGAGGGCATGAAATAGAGACTCCTTTTCTCTTTATTCTTTGTAGAAAGGCTAGACTTCAAGGAAGATACTTAGTAGTCCTGACTTGATAAATAAATGAGGCCCATGCAGAACAATGGACGTCTGGGCAAGGCATATGAGTAATTGTCAAAAGATTGTACAAAAAAAAAAAAACATTGTAAATACAGAAGGACTAGAGAGACACTACTTTAAACTAGACTTGACTCAAAAAAGTTGAAAATGGAGCAAAAGGAGCAGAGAGAATAAAGAAAAAACATTTATTTACCCCTTTCCCCATTGAAACATTTATTATATTTAAATTCAATTAGCCAACATAGAGTACATTATTAGTTTCAGATGTAGTGTTCAATAATTTATCAGTTGCTATAACATCCAGTGTTCCTCACATCACATGCCCCCCTCTTAATGCACATCACCCAATTACCTCATCTCCCCAACCACCTCCTTTACACAAACCCTGGGTTTGTTTCCTACAGTGAAGAGTCTCTAGCGGTTTTTCTCCCAAGAACATTTAAAGCATTGTGAGTCAAGTTCAATATTAGACCAAACTAATAAAGTGTTTTGTCTTTAATGTGTAACATAACAGTTCATAGTTGGTAAAACATATTAAGAAGAATAAACCTAGATTTTTTTAAATGAAAAATATACTCAGGGATACTTTGTAGCTGGTTAAAAGCCATTCTCCCTTTACTCTTGAAATAAATCAGGTTTGTAATAAAGCAGAACAATTAGATTTAATTTTTAAAAATAAAAATCCAGGGGTGCCTGGGTGACTCAGCCATTAAGTATCTGCCTGTGGCTGGGGTCATGATCCCCGCATCCTGGGATTGAGCCCCATATTGGGGTTTCCTGCCCAGTAGGGAGCTTGCTTCTTCCTCTCCAGCTCCCCGTGCTTGTGTTCCCTCTCTCACTCTCTCTCTGTGTCATAAATAAATAACAAAAATCCAATATTTTACTCTAGAAATTTAGGAGGTGTGGTAAATGAGAAGGCAGAAGATAAATTGAGAAGTTCCTTTTTATTTGGGGCTTCTTTATTCCTTGGTTTATCTATCAGTGACTATGTTACTTTCTGAAATTCTCTGTAAAAATGCATATGTGTTGCACCAAAAAAAGAACAAATACTGTCTAGAAAATTCAATTTATAATGCTTATTCAAGTGTCTACCATTTTTCCTTGGCTGAAATTTTGTATTGAGTGTGCAATGTTTTGCTGAGTGGTACATAACTGCAATCAGGAGAACAGCAGTGGTGAAGATGACATACATGGCCACAGGGACACATGGAGCCCAAATCTGTGCTCCTGGCATTCTTCACTCATCTGAGTGGTTGATATTCAAAGACAAAAAAGGAGCATAAAAGCAAAATGGAGGAGGCTTATAGGTGTAATGTTTCTATACCCTACGATGTATGTGGTGCACATATCTATTTTAGGTTCTTTTTGACATTTGACTGGGTGACCAGTCTAAATGGGTTGATTTTTTTTTTTTTTTAATTTGTCAGAGAGAGAGAGAGAGAGCAAGCACAGGCAGACAGAGTGGTAGGCAGAGGCAGAGGGAGAAGCAGGCTCCCCGCCAAGCAAGGAGCCCGATGTGGGACTCGATCCCAGGATGCTGGGATCATTACCTGAGCCGAAGGCAGCCGCCCAACCAACTGAGCCACCCAGGCATCCCAATGGGTTGAATTTTAAAAGTGAAAAAAGAAATTATTTTCATTTTTATATTTTCCCTGTTTAATATATTTAAAACAAATATATAAAACTCAACATAGATTACACAAACCATCACTTGTGGAACATTTTATTTATTTATTTATTTATTAAGATTTTATTTATTTATTTGTTAGAGAGAGAGAGAGAGTGAGCACAGGCAGACAGAGTGGTAGGCAGAGGCAGAGGGAGAAGCAGGCTCCTTCCATCCCAGGACGAGGGATCATGACCTGAGCCGAAGGCAGCTGCTTAACCAACTGAGCCACCCAGGCGTCCCACTTGTGGAACATTTTAAGCAGTTATATTTGAGTTGTTCTTTCCTTACTCTTGGCAATTTCTAATTCAAGATATTTGAATGTATATGACACCTGTATTTTTAAAGGTTTTATAAATGATTGCACTCCAACTCCCTTCAGACTTGAAAACATTTGCCTGGCATCAATCTGAAAACATGTTTTTTAAACTTGTAATTTGGTCCTGAAATAAAAGCTGCATGACTTTGACTCTTAATGTAATCCAGGGTACCTAGTAAGTGTATGCATACCTCATCAGCATTATTACTTTTCAAAAACAACCCTATTTAAGTTCTTCTCTCTTTTTTTAAAGTTTTTAAAATTATTTTATTTTATTTATTTTATTTTATTATTTTTGAGAGAGAGAGGAAGAGAACACGAGCATGGGGGGAGCGGGAGAGGAGCAGAGGGAGAGGGAAAATCAGACTCCCTGATGAGCAGGGAGCCCAATGCAATGTGGGGCTGGATCCCAGTACCCTGGGATCTTGACCTGAGCTGAAGGAAGACACGATGAATGGAGTCACCCATGTGCTCCCTTTTTACTTGTTTTAAATTTAAATTTAATTAATTAACATATAGTGTATTATTAGTTTCAGAGGTAGAGTTTAATGATTCATCAGTTACATATAACATCCGGTGGTCATTACATCAAGTGCCCTCCTTAATGTCCATCACCCAATTTCCTCATCTTTCCACCCACCCACTTCCCCCTCCAGCAATCTTAGGTTTGTTTCCTATAGCTAAGAAGTTCTTATGGTTTGTCTCCCACTCTGATTTCATCTGATTTTATTCTTCCTTCCCTTCCCCTATGATTCTCTCTTGTTTCTTAACTTCTGTGTATGAGTGAAATAATATAATTATCTTTCTCTGATTGACTTATTTCACTCAGCATAATACCCTCTAATTCAAATGGTAAGATTTCATTTCTTTTGATGGCTGAATAATATTCCATTGTATATATACACCACATCTTCTTTATCCATTCACCTGTTGAAGGACATCTGGGCTTTTACCATAGTTTTGATATTGTGGACATTGCTGCTATAAACATTGGGGTGCAGGTACCCCTTTGGGTCACTACATTTGTATCCTTTGGGTGAATACCTAGTAGTGCAATTGCTGGGTCATAGTCCATTTCTGGGTTCTCTATTCTATTCCACTGACTTATGTGTCTGTTTTTGTGCCAGTACCATACAGTCTTGATAATTATAGCTTTGTAATATAGCTTGATATCCAGAATTGTGATGCCACCAGCATTTTTTTTTTCTTTTTCAACATTCCTCTGGCTTTTGGGGCTCTTTTCTGGTTCCATACTAATTTTAGAATTATTTGTTCCAGCTCTGTGAAAAATGTTGATGGTATTTTGATAAGGATTGCATTGAATATGTAGATTGCTTTGGGTAGCATAGGCATTTTAAAAGATTTGATCTCATAATCCATGAACATAGAACATTTTTCCATTTCCTCATGTCTTCCTCAATTTATTGCATAGGTGTTCTACAGTTTTCTGAGTACAGAGCTTTTACCTCTTTGGTTGGGTTTATTCGTAGGTATCTTATGGGTTTTGGTGCAATTGTAAATGGGATAGATTTTTTAATCTCTCTTTATTCTGTCTCATTTTTAGTGTATAGAAATTATAACCTGCCACTTTGCTGAATTCCTGTATGAGTTCTAGCAATTTTAGGGCTGAGTCTTCTGGGTTTTCTACATAGAGTATCATGTCATTGTGAAAAGTGAGAGTTTGACTTCTTCTTTGCTGATTCAGATGCCTTTAATTTCTTTTTGTTGTCTGATTGCTGAGACTGGGACTTCTAGTACTGTGTTGAACAACAGTGGTGAGAGTGGCCATCCCTGTCATGCTCCTGACCATAGGGGAAAAGCCCTCAGTTTTTCTCCATTGAGAATGATTTTTGCTGTGGGCTTTTCATAGATGACATTTATGATATTGAGGTATGTTCCCTCTATCCCTACACTGTGAAGAGTTTTAATCAAGAAAGGATGCTGTACTTTGTCAAATGCTTTTTCTGCATCTATTGAGAGTATCATATGGTTCTTTTATTTTCTTTTATTAACGTGGTGTATCACATTGATCAATTTGCAGATGTTGAACCACCTTTGTAGTCCAGGAAAATACCCCACTTGGTCATGGTGAATAATCCTTTTAATGTACTATTGGATCCTATTGGCTAGTATCTTGGTGAGTGTTCTACTAACTCTTAAAAAATTGGTTTTGTACTAGACCAAAAATGAAATAAAATAAAATAACAAAATTTAAAAATCTGTTAGGAAGAATAACATGGAAGTAATTATCACTAATTCTCACTCATTTAAGAATTAGTGATTCAGAATTTCCTAAACAGTGTTTCAGCCAGCCCTTACTCAGATCTGGAATTTTTTAAATTATCTGTTAGAAACAAACCAATTGCAAGCTTTTCTTCATATAAGCCACAGTATATAAAAATGGAGCAAAAATAATATATTATTAAATTTTTCCTGTTGAAAATGGTGTTGGATCTCCTTATATCTGTGTTTCTATTTGTATATGTGAGCACTCATGTATCTGCATAGCACAGCTCCTAGGACAAGTGAAAATATGAAGTCTTCTGCTTTAGATAGTCCACAGTGGATTTCAGGGTTAAGCCATATCATCTGATAATTGTGTCCATCCAAATTAGATTGTTTTGGCTTTTCTGAACTGTGTCCTGTGTCATAGCACAGCTTAATTTGAATATGTTTTTACTAAAAATGTCAGAGCTCATCTGACTGTACTCTATTGTAAAACTGTAGGTATGGATGTGATTTCCAATATTCTTTTTATTAAAACATGTGGGATTTTTTGTTGTTGTTGTTACAGTGCCAGTAATAGGTCTTTTCCTGAATGAGTACTTTGTTTTCATTTCAAGGATACTGTGACCCATTAAATGAATCATTGATCCTTCTTTGTGTTGACTACTAGAAAGCTTTGGGCTAAATTTGTGTCCTGTCTCTAGCAGATGTACAGGAACATTTGGTATGCTTTCAGTGTACTCATCTTACTTCTGACATCATCTTCTTTTCCTATCCTCATTTTCCCTCTGTCCCAATTTTCTTAGTCAGTCTTGATTTATTTTGTTTTGTAGCTTTGCATGAATTTTTATAACAAAAACTTTTTAAGATATATTTTTTAACAGAAAAAGAAAATAAACTGAGTTCATAGTAATCATTATCACCTAGTGCCAACCACCTGATTTAAATCATTTTATCCTTAAGGTTCCTGGGTGGCTCAGTTGGTTAAGTGTATGCCTTTGGCTCAGGTCATGATTCAGGGTCCTGGGTTGGAATCACACGTTGGGCTCCCTGCTCAGTGGAGAGTCTGCTTCTCTCTCTGCTTCTACCCCCATTCATGCTTTCTTTCTCTTTCTCTCTCTCTCTCTCAAATAAATGAGTAAAATCTACAAAAAAATAATTTTACCCTTAATAATAATTAGAATGATATAATTTTGCATGGTATGCTTTTGTTTACTAGCATATCATTTTATTCATGGTTCAAATGAGACTGGACCAATATATTAAAATGACCAATATTGTTACCAGGGAATTTTAAGGAGTGATTTTATTTTATTTATTTGCATAATGAATTAATGTATAATACAAGAGAAGGGATGGAGGGAATAATTGTATTAAGATAGTTTGGAAAGTATTTTTAATTAAATGAATAAAACCCAATCTTTCCCTTTAGATACCTCCTAAAAAGACTCAATAGGCTAACATTTACTTTAATTAATATTTGAAATTGTCAGTTTATTCTGTTATGTTTCTGGTTCTAAATATTATGATTGCTGTGGATCATCTGTACTATTTGATACATGATTTTAAATTTTAGTTTAAACTAAATACTCTCTAATATAAATATTAAAAAACTATAAACACAGGAATTTTAAAAGATCTAATGTGACTACCTTATTTTATATTCCTACCAAATCAATTTTGAAAATAAAGTTTAAGAAGCAAAAAACAAATGTTATGTTGCAATATGAAAATTGCTCTGCTTCTAATTAGAACAAATGTTATGGTCTTTTAAAATTACTCTTGATTTAATGTGCTTACTTTCATGCATAATCATTGTGAGAAATCCTTCTGTTTGTAATCATATTCTTCCAGAAGGAAAAACTAATATAAAGGAAATTTCTAGAGCTTGGCAATTATTTCTGCTTTCAAAAATGGTTTTCAAGTTTTCTAAAAACCTATTTGAACAACTATTTTTTCTGCATAAGTAATTTTAAAATAACAAAGATCATTTGAACTTCTCTGTTATCTTAATAGGAGTTTTATTTTTGAAATAAGAGAGTCCCTATTGCAGCTATGATGCAACCTTCTTTGTTGCCTTTTACCCTGTGTATAAAGTGCAATATATGAAAATACATAAAAAACATGAAATACATAAAGTACAGATAATGAATGCACATTGTTCAATTTATGCCTGCTATTTGATATATAATTAATGTTGTTAGGCTATTCCTATTGCACCCTTAAGTAAATCATGTACAAATGATTCAATCAGTTAACCAAATGACAGAGAAGTTCACTGAAGTTGTACTACTTAACACGTGTTGACAACTCCAAGGAGCTAATGATCCAAAAATTTCTACCATGATTGTTTTAACTCTATGCAATAGGAAATTAAGAGTCACCATATGATCTAATCAACAATGGAATATATGGCACATTCTATTGTTAACTGCACTGACTTAATTGAGTGATTATCATTTCTGAAATATGATGATCTTCTAATGGCCATGCATTTATTTTTAGGACCAAAGGCTTTAATTTAAGGAAAATTAAAATTATGATTTACAACTTAAGAATAGAATTCCTTATTACTATGGATTTTTTCTTCACCTTGGAAGATTAATGTTCTTCATATTCAGGAAGCTTAACAAAAATTTGAAGCCATTCATTTATTCAGGTTTTGTTTCAAATTTGTGATAAATATTTAGCTATTTTTAGATTTGTATTTAAACTCACATGATTTAGGATTAAATTACATAATGACACTAAGTATATGTATATGAGAGATAGAAATATAGTTAAAGAGAGAAAGGGTTTAAGAGATGGGATGGTGGAGAAGAGTATTTGCCAAGTTGACCTCATGAGGGAGATAGAGGAATAACACACATTAACCAAGTAGCAATTATAGTGACTCTGGAAGTTTGTGCCCCCCAAAATTAAAATGTAATGTGATATGACCACTGTTTGCTTCACTTTATTATTTTCATTTCCTTACAGATTTTTATAATGAGGTATAATATGCATATAGTAAAAGTGTACAGTTCTTAAGTGTACATGACAATAACCATGTAACCCCTATAAGGTTCACAAAGTTCATGATACAGAACATTGCCAGCACCCCAAAAGCCTTCTTCATTTTTGCTCCATATCATTGATTTCTCCCCAAAGGTAAGAGTTAGTCTAACTTTTTCATAAGTTGGTTTCACCTTCTTTTGACCTTTATATGAATAGAATTATATAGTATGCATTATTTTATCATGGGCTTCCTCTCCTGATATTATGTTTATGACATTTATCAATGCTGTTGTATGCAGCAGTTTTTGATTCTTTTTCATGATGAATAACAGTACTTGGTATAAACATGCTATTATTCTATGTTACAAACATACAATTTATTTTGCCCTTTATGGACATTTTTTTTTCTGAGTTTTTCATTGTACGAATAATGCTGTTGGACCTAGTACCAGTAAGATGGACTAAACACATTCATTCATGTCTTTCACACTGAATGAAGTTATAGAACCTGGACAGAATGCATAGGGAGGCTATTGAGCATTTTCAAATGTAAATAGTGTCAGGTATATTGGAGAAGAAAACAAGAATTCAAAGTAACACCAAACCGACAGTGAGTTTATAATTTATTTTCCCCTTGGTTTTTCATGTTGGTTGACCCTATAGGTGAGTATAGTCTCAGAAGTACAAGGCAGGATGGGATAACTAATTCTCTAACCTTCTGGCCAGAGAAGTGGAAAGGGGGAACCACAAAGAACTGGAAAGTACCAGAGAGAATGATGAGATGAAGAAGTTCATGAAAGTCAGTCTATAAATTTGTTTTTAAAAAAAATCCTGAGCTCATGCCTGAGCTGTGCATGTGTAGAACTATTCCTAATCGGCATTAAAAAAGACTTTGAGAACTAAGCCAGCAGATAGACCACCACCCAGGTAGCCATGGGTGTCACACATTGGGGACAGATCTGAAAGCACTTCAAAGTCCTTGAAAACTTAACTGACACTGGAATAACAGCCCACAAAAGGTGTATGGCAGCTTACAGACTGAACCTAGAAGAGTGACTTCCAGAGTGACTGTAATTGCTACTTGGTTAATGTATGTTATTGCTCTATCTCCCTCATAAGGTCTTTTGCCTGCTTTTAATAAAAATGGCACTATTCTCAATAGGATTAAAACAATACACACACTCACACACATATATAATATAATGTGATATGATTTAATGCCATATAATATGTAGAGATATATATAAAATTTTGCTGTACATTTTTTACTTAAAATTTTGGTATCTGTTCTCCAAAAAAAAAAAAAAAAGGAACTATGTAAGGTGATGGGTGTGTTAATTATATTAACTAACTTGATTGTAGCAATGATTTCACAATATACATGTATATGAAGTCATCATTTTGCAAACTTTAAACATTTACAATTTTGTCAATTACATCTCAAAAAAGTGGGGGAAATGCATCAAATAAAACACTATTGAAACCATGAAATATCTAGGTTCACTGAAAACTAAAAGTAATAGTTGAGAAAAACCAAAGAAGACAAGTAAATGTAGAAGTATACAATGTTCATGGATTGAAAGACTCAAAATTGTTAACATGGCAGTCAGTCATTCCCAATTTGATCTATAGTTAAACACAATTACAATACAAATTCCAGAATGCTTTTCTCTAGAAATTGAAAAATTGATTATAAAATTTATATGTAAATATAAAGTACACAGAATAGCCAAAACATTTTAGAAATACATGAAAATATTTAAAATAGATGTGTACAATTTAGAAACAGATGAACCAGATATCAAAATATACTATGGAGCTACACTGACCAAATGATACTGGTATAACAAACCAATGGAACGGAACATACAAATAGGAGTAGATCCTTGCAAAGAGAGAGGGAAAAAAACAATAAGATATTCTTTTTTTTTTCTTTTCTTATAAGATTTTATTATTTGACACAGAGAAAGAGATCACAAGTAGACAGAGAGGCAGGCAGAGAGAGGGAGAAGCAGGCTCCCCACTGAGCAGGCGGCCCGATATGGGGCTTGATCCCAGGACCCTGAGATCATGACCCGAGCTGAAGGCAGAGGCTTAACCCACTGAGCCACCCAGGTGCCCCACGATAAGAGATTCTTAAAAATAGAGAACAAACTGAGGGTTGATGGAGAGAGTTGGGTAGGAGATGGGCTAGATGGGTAATGGGTATTAAGGAGGGACTTGTTATGATAAACACTGGTTGTGGTATATATAAGTGATGAACCACTGAGTAAGTGATGAACCCTGAATTCAGGATGAATTCTACCCCTGAAACCAATATTGTACTGTATGTTAACTAACTAAAATTTAAATAAAAATTTGAAAAAGAAAACACCCATGTATAGATGGTCAATAAGGTTAACAAGATATTTTAATGAAGAAAGATATTTTAACAAAGAAAGAATAGCCTGCAAATATTGGATATACTTACGAAAAAACAAATGTGTGCCTTATACCACCTCATGGACACACTAACTAAAAAATGTCAAAAGTACAAATTTCAGAAGAAAACCTTTGCAACTTGGAATAAACAAAGATTTATCACAGAAGAGACAGAAAACATGAGTCATATAAAGAAAACAAAGAGATAAACTGAACTACAAAATTAAAAATTTCTGCTCTTCTAAAATTAGATAATGTTGGTGCTTATATAGCTCTGTGACTATAGGAAGAAAAACACTAAAGTCTACACTTTAAAAGTGTAAATTTTATGGTATGCACATTACATCTTAATAAAAATATTATAAAAAGTTATGATTTATAAAAAAATAGTAAAACCGATACTAGGAGAGTTTCTTTGAAAGATATATATGTGATAAATGATAGGGAATATAAAAATATCTCTTACAAAGGAAAAAAGGAAGACAAACTAATTAAAACATGGTCAAATTTTGAACACGCACTTCACAAAACATGATATACAAGTAGTCAAAAAACATATGAATAAATGCTCAATGTAATTATTCTTCAATATAATAAATAATGCAACTATAATGAAATATCACTACATATGTAATAAATTTTTTAAAAAATTGATAGTACTAAGGGTTGGCTAGGATGTAAAACTATTGGAACTCTCATACATTGTTGGTAGGAATGAATTATGATAAAATCTCTCTTTGAAAAAGTTTGATGAAAATATAAAGCCTGAGAATGATGTTATTTTCTTCAGAGGGAATTTTTTTTTTCTAGTTAGCAGGAAGATTACTGGAAGATTACCTTGATTTAATCATGACTGATCTACTTTCAAGTTGCCTTTCTGCTAATGATAGACCTCTGGTGTCTTATTTCAAAGACTGGGGTTCTATCAAAAGTATCTTCTTTCTAAACCTATATGTTCTACAAATACAGTCTAAAAATTATTCATGGCATGAGGGATAAGATTACTAAAGTTATCTTCCTTCAAGGAAATCAGAATTGCAGAATTGAACATAAGTAAACTATATTAATATCTATAATTAATAACAAAATTTGTTAGTTTTACAACAGTTGAAGAAGCATTATGGAGTCACTTACATACTGATGTTCTCAGTGTTCTCTAGATTCTGAAATTTAAAAATATTTATTTTCTCAAACTCTATTGCAGCTGGAGTGTTCATGTCACCTGATTAAATATTTAGAGGGGTTCTTTACAGATGGCTTCACTTCTAAAGAAACAGACTGTATCTCACTAGCAACATGGTCTTGACCTTTCTCAAGAACTAGAACACAGACTATGAGAAAAGAAGTGGGCATTTTGTAATCATGTTGCCTACAAATAGGTATTGTAGCAAAAAAGAAAGAGCCTGTTTCATTGATTGCCTTAGTAAATTGAACAGCCTACCAAAAGATTTGTATATCATTAATACAATCAACTATGACTTCTTTAAGCCATCATAGTGGGGCTAGACTGCATTCTTATCAAAAACAGTAAGACAAGGGATAGGGATTTTGCAGATACAATTTATGAAGTATAGATGTAATGATTCTATTTGAAACACTTTATCTAAGCTTTGAAGAATCAACAGAGTTCTCCAGATGTAAATTTTAAGAAGTGGTGAGATGATCTATACTTTGAGCACAACATGAATTATTAACTTACTAAGGAAAACATAGGGTTGAAATGGAGAGATTCTGATGGATATTTATAATAGAGGAGCCTGAGAAGTTACTTGGTGTCATATTTTGTGAATGACTTGATTTTTATTTGGTCAGATCTTCTCCTACCATCACTAGTATTCCACTGAGATTTTTATACAGGAAGGTATGTAGTCTATATTTCATAAAAATTACTCATGTGGAAAACAGATTGAGGATATGAGTATAGAAAGGATATCATGTAAGTATATGAGTATACTTAGTTAAATGACTTTTGTACGTGTATATTGAATGATGTAATAAAAATGTAATAAAATTCAGTGATAAAATTGAAATATAATTAGTAAAACATCATATGACATTGGCCTTTAAAAGATATCCTTTTTTAGGGGCACCTGGGTGGCTCAGTTGGTTAAACAACTGCCTTCGGCTCAGGTCATGATCCTGGAGTCCCAGGATCGAGTCCCACATTGGGCTCCCAGCTCCACAGGGAGTCTGCTTCTCCCTCTGACCTTTTCCCCTCTCATGCTCTCTCTCACTCTCTCTCTCTCTGAAATAAATAAATAAAATCTAAAAGATATCCTTTTTTAGATCAATAGCTATCTATATGTACGGTCACAAAGAGTAAAATCAACAAGAGTACTCCTATTAAGAGTCCTAAGACTGGGGCACCTGGGTGGCTCAAAGCATCTGCCTTCAGCTGTAGTCAAGATCCCAGGGTCCTAGGATTGAGCCCCGCATTGGCTCCCTGTTTGGTAGAGAGCCTGCTTCTCCCTCTCCCTCCACTGCTCCCCCCGGCTTATGCTCTCTTCTCTCTTTCTCACTGTCTCTCTCTGTCAAGTAAATAAATAAATAAAATCTAAAAAAAAAAACCAAAAAAACAGTCCCAAGACTTTTAATCTGGTAAACTTTTTTTTTTTTTCCTATTGACCAGACAGAGTTCCAGTTCATTGAACTTCTGGACACAAAGCAAGGGACATCTGTTCAATTGAGCTTTCCATAATTGATATGTTAATTAAAGATGACTTTTAACTTTTTGCATTTTGTTTATTTCTCATGATACATATGCCCTGTGGCATTTCACAATGGGTGTTGTCTTAAAAATCTCAAATACAAATAAACAAAACAAGCTATTCATTATTGCTTCCGGACTTAAAGTTGTACATGATGTAAGTTTAAGTGCTTTCTTTAACCTTTCTCTGGTCAGAATATTCTGGGATTTCCTCCAGGATAAAGATCAGCTCAGTGTGGTTCATGCATCTGTCACATCTGGACTATCTCAATATAGCCTCACCAGTATGTACAGAGGCAGTGCAAAATTTGCTGTTTTCATGAAGTACAATGGCCTGTTTACATTTTGCAGCCAAAAGCACAAGTATATTACCAAATTTCCTACTTTCTAATGTAGATTCTCAACCATTATTTTTATTACTCATACTAACATCAATCACAAAACAATCAGGACAATTTTACTAAGCTAGAAAACCACTCAGCATCTATGTAAAATTTAAGAGAAAGGAGACCTCAGTCCTTTTTAATCATAGATAGCTTTCAGAAAGATATGGTATATAGTTTGTGAGAAGAGATAGCAAAGCTGTAAATAATAACAACAGAACACAGAGCAAAAGAAGCGAAGTACTACAATGAACCCATCTGAGTATGCACATGACCTTTTGGGAGTTTTCCTCCTTTTTCTTTTTTTTAAAATTTTTTTGAATTTCATTTTATTTTCAATGTTCCAAAATTCATTGTTTATGCACCACACCCAGTGCTCCATGCAATATGTGCCCTCCATGATACCCACCACCAGGCTTATCCCCCCAACCCCCTCTGAAACCCTCAGTTTGTTTCTCAGAGTCCACAGTCTCTCATGGTTTGTCTCCCCCTCCAATTTCCCCCAACTCACTTCTCTTCTCCATCTCCCAATGTCTTCTGTGTTATTCTTTTTTCTTTTCCTATGCAGCCCTCAACAGAGGAGTTGTTAATTTCTGAAAATGCTGAAGGCTGGTGGATCCTCTATCCACTCAGTTAAATAGTTATATATTAGACAATAAGGTGTTGAACTAAATAGACTAAAAAAAAAGAAGAAATAAAGACATATTTTATAGACATAGATAGACATAAATGTAGATCTCGATACATAATATTTTCCAAAAGTTTTACACTTAAGTTAAAAATACAATGCTTAATATTTCAACATGGACAAATACATACTAGGACCCATGTGATATTTGTAAGTAGTAATGTATACCAATTTGAAAAATAATGAAACAGTATTAACAGAAGAACCAACGTGGTGTGTTCAATGTATACTTCTTTTATAGTTCTAACCATTAATATAAAGCAAATCTGAATTTTCTAATTCATTTAATTCTCATTTCAAGCCATGTTTTGTTACAACCAGACATTATAAAAATAGCTAAATATGGAGTTAATTATTATAATCAATTTCCCTACAGATATCTAAGATGATAAAACTAGATAGTCTGTGGTTATCACAAGCATTAACTTTCTTTCTAAAGAGATAAATCATACATATGTCTAATTTTTAATGGCAGAAATGAATAATATCAAAATACTCATGTAAGATACTGCTTCATCATTTTACAAAAGAAAAAATAATCCTCAGCTGAGCTTCCTTTTCCAAAAGATACCAGAGATGTCTTTTTTTTGAGATATCTTTTTGATTCTTCATTCTCTTTGATTTTAAATTGCTGTAGTTTAGTTAATATTCACAGAGTATTTAGTCTATACTTTACATTTAATGACTTAGGTCTTTACAATTCTATGAGGTAGCTTCTATTATCATCTCTGTTTTTGAGATAAGGACATTGAGGTATAAAGAAGTTGGATAAATTTCCAAAGGTCATTTGGTTCATAAGGCCATGACTGGAAATTGAACCCAGGCTATCTGGCTCCAGTGGTCATGCTCCTAACCATTCTGTGCACTGTATTTTAAGTAATCAATTCTAGAAATGACATCTTTCACATTTATTTTTCATGCTTTAGAAACTGTAGGGAAAACTTTATTGATACACATGTTTATTTAAATATGGCACAATTCTGTTTTATTTAATCTAGGTGTTGGATATATATCTTCATGGAAGTGGAGATGCAATGGGGTTGGGTGTTAAGGGGGTAGGAAAAGAAAAAATGAAACAAGATGAGATCGGGAAGGAGACAAACCAAAAAGAGACTCTTAATGTCATAAAACAAACTGAGGGGGGTGGAGGGAAGGGGGGTTGGGAGAGGGTGGTGGGGTTACATTATATGTTTAAATAAAAATAAAATTTAGAAATAAAAAAAATGTTAACTAGTGTCCAATTGACAAACCTGATTTCCTTTTAACTTCTTTCTTTATTGCTTATATGATAGTGCAGTCAAATATGTGTAAATGTTTGTTTCTATCAAATTTTATTTAATGTTTCAAGATAGTCTTAACTTAAAATCTCTACTGTCATCTTTGAAGTTCTTTTGCTTATAAATACCATTCATAGAAATTCTGTGGATAACCAAAATAAATCTGGAACTTAATTCCTATACCATTTAAAATAAGGTCAGTGAAAAGAAAACATTCACATCAACTCAGTTAAGTGTGAAATAGTGTTCATGCCAATATCCCATCATTGCTCTGATGACTATTAACTACCAAGACATTCAATATCTCATCTTTTATTAAAGTTTGACAAAATAGTCTTGATAATTTAGGCCTCACTGGTTTTCCAGCTTCATCCTGAATTTATTGATTTTTAAATTGAGTGGTCTTTGGCAGAACTTTGGTAACATATGGTACCTTAGGGGAATGCATTCAATATAGTCCATCACACATTCAAAGTATATAAACTAAATATTATTCTATTTCCACTCTCTTTAAAAGTTAGCAGGGCTCTGGGACTGCCTTGGATACTCACTGAATGTTAAATTACAGTTTCAATTCTCTGTTGAAAGGGGTTTGACTCATGTACAAATTACTTTACCTATTTACATTTTGTCCCATGTCATCTCATATTTGCAATGACTTCTACCACTTGAACTAAGGCATTCAGTTTTATACATTTTATGGATCATATACTTTCCCAATTATCATCTTGTGGCGTTCCATTCATACATGTTATGGTGATCTAGCATCCTAGATCCAATATTGTAATTACGGACATATTTTTGGTAATTGACTAACTATCTAGACCAGATCCATTTGATAAAATTGATGATAAATCTTAGAATTGAAAAAAACAAGAATTTCTAAGGAAGTTGCAAGTGAATAGTGCTTATTTCTTTAGCAACAAAGAAATTCAGTTAGCAATAAAGCTGACACTTACCTTGTGATACCTTCTTTTATTTATCTTTTGCATTATTTAATATTTATAATGTTTATGCCCTGTATCCCCAACAATCTTATGCATTTTTAAACTAAGAGCAATACCTTTTCATTTGAGACATCCCACAACAGCACTAAACTCTTTAAGGTAGATAAATAAACAACCTTTAAATGATTGATTGAAAACAAAAATATGCAATGAATTAATTGTTCCATAGTTTACCATAAAGATTGAAACAAGTGAAATATATTATTAAATCCAAGCCAAATCATATTTTGCTAATGATTTTCTATGTGATTTAACAAACCTGATATGTTTCTAAAATTAATGACCTTCCCTTTAGCCCAGAATTTCCTTATTTGACAATACATAAGCCAGACTCATTTGTGAACTTTGCTCACAGGACCTTTCCAGCAAGGACAAATGAACATAGATGCTCAGGAATTTTGTGTAAATTGCTCACAGATCACATTCACTCAGTGGTAATATATGATTTAAGAAGTCTTAGATTCATTTGGATAATACAAGCTCTAAATATCCCCCAGATCTAAAACTTTCATTCATATGCATGTCTTACAGGTTAGAGCCCAAGTGACTTAGCTAATAGAAGTCCATCCATGACTCAGCCCCTGACAATTTCTCCAGGGTCCCCTCCTGCCATTTACACTCCTTTATGCTCTACCAATGCTGAATTGCTTTAAATTTATTAAATGCACCATCTAATTTCACACCCCTGTGCCTTTGCCTTTGTTGTATTCTTCTCTTACAAACCTGGTAAATAAATTCGTCTTTCAAATCCTCTCCATGGGAAACTTCCTCTCTGAAGCCTCTCCAAATGCTGCACACCTGCTGGGAAGGTTCCTGCCTCACTTCTTTGTTTCCTATTGCATCTGGATCTTGCACATCATTTAATTTCATTTATCAGTCATTTAAAATTACCTCTCCCTTCTACTAAAATATAAGCTGCTTAAGTGCAGAAACTGTCTTTCTGCTTCTACCTTAACCTCTGTTAAAATGTTAGCATGAGCTGAACATGGAGTCCACCTGGTACAACTGTTATATTTTATAAATAGAGACTGATTACTATAAATGTTAGAATGCCATCTTTATATTTAAAAAGTTATCAATGTTTTACTTAGAATCGTCAAAGTATAAGCCAGCAGATTCTTGCAGGTGAACTGAGTGCCGTAACTCAAGTAATGCATTTATGTTTCATTTCTGTACTGCAAAAAGTAAGGCCTGTGTTCTGAGAAGGCATGTTCTCATAAGAATTAGCGTTGAGTTGTCTAGATTTCCTGTCTTGAAATAGGAAAATCACAATATTCTTTCTCAAAATCCTTTTTGTGCCTTCATGAGTTTTATTTGACAGGATATCCTTATAGAGTTATGTTCTTGCTATCAAAATTCCAACTTGCATGTTCCTAGAATTTGTCATTGTTAATGTCTGTCAGTGGTTATCCGTATGGTGGGAAGTGTGGCTGGAGGAAGTGAGATATAAGCATTTTTGTTTTTATTTCAGATACTTTTGCACATTCAAACCCTTTACAATATGATGTATGTATTTGCTTTAATTAAGAAAGAAAATAAATAGCATATTTGACTGATACGGTTTAATAACTGTTTAGTCCCTTTCCTTTGAGAGTATTTTATTATGAAAGAATTAAGTTTGAAATAATTTGAGGTTGAAATGTCTTTTTTATATTTTCCTTTTACTATTGCTGACCAGAAATACCAGGTACTTTTTCCAAAATTTTGATTCATGTTTCACAGATGAAATTACAGAAGATAAATGAAATAAAAACTAAGGTCCTTCTTGTCCCCTAATATTTCCTCCTTCTAATTCAAAATAAAACGTTTCTACCAGAAGTCCATATATGAAAGTAGCAGTAAACATATTACTCAATGACCCAGACACACGCTTCCATTTTCCAATTCAAAATGAATTTGAAAATATAAACAGATATGACCTGAATAAAATATGTTAATATCAATTTTACCTTCCATTTCACCTAATGTTCTTTTAATTTCATCTGAGAAGTTAATACACAAATGTCAGTAATTTCTGAAATCCTGCTTCTAATTAGTTATCAACGATTTCCTAATAAAGTGTTTCAAGGTCACATTTCTAATGATAATATTTATTTTTAGGTTTAAATTTTGTTTCCTAAGTCTCTTGATATGCCTTTTTCTCAGTTTGATTTTTTAAAATGTCATTTTATATGCTTTCTTGTACCAAAATCTTATTTTCAACTCACATTTGAATGCTAGCTTAGTTGAATAAATAATCATAGCCTCGATATTATTTTATTGAGTCATTGTTCATTGTTGCAGATAAGTGATCTGAAGTCAACCTCCATTTTCCTGTGTTATGCTTTTCTCTTAAGTTTCTGTCTTGACTCTCCTTTGATCCTGAGGTCATTTATTTCTGAACGTATTTCCTTGCCAATGAAAGTTGTGCTTTTTTGTTCTGAATTTATAACTCTTTCAGAAGCTTAAAAAAATTTGTAGTCTACCCTTCATTCATTTTTATTATTCTTTTTTATTAGCATATAATGTATTATTTGCTTCAGGGGAATAGGTCTGTGAATCAGTCTTAGACAATTCACAGAACTCATCCTAGCACATACCCTCCCCAATGTCCATAACTCAGCCACACTATCCCTCCCCCCTCCTCCCCAGCAACCCTCAGTTTGTTTCCTGAGATTAAGAGTCTCATGGTTTGTCTCCCTTCCTGGTCCCATCTTGTTTCATTTTTTCCCTCCCTGCCCCCATGAACCCCCACCCTGACTCTCAAATTCCTCATATGAGAGAAATCATATGAAAATTGTCTTTTCTCTGATTAACTTACTTCACTTAGCATAATACTCTCTAGTTCCATCCATGTCATTGCAAATGGCAAGATTTGGGGGCTTTTGATGGCTGCATAATATTCCATATATAATATTCCATTTTATATATATATATATACATATATATATATATATATGTACACACACATACACATACACACACACACATACCATCTTTATTCATTCATCTATTGATGGCCACCTAGATTCTTTCCACAGTTTTGCTATTGGGGACATTACTGCTATAAACAGTCGGCTCATAACCCTTTGGATCACTACATTTGTATCTTTAGGGTAAATACCCAGTAGTGCAATTGCTGGGTCATAAGGTAGTTCTATTTTCAACTTTTTGAGGAACCTCCACACTGTTTTCCAAAGTGGCTGCACCAGCTTGCATTCCCACCAACAGTGTAGGATTGCCCTTCCTCCGCATCCTCGCCGACATCTATTGTTTCCTGATTGTTAATTTTAGCCATTCTGACTGGTGTAAGGTGGTATCTCATTATGGTTTTGATTTGTATTTCCCTGATGCTGAGTGATATTGAGCACTTTTTCATGTGTCTGTTGGCCATTTGGATGTCTTCTTTGCTGAAATGTTTGTTCATGTCTTCTGCCCATTTCTTGATTAGATTATTTGTTCTTTGGGTGTTGAGTTTGATAAGTTCTTTATAGATTTTGGATACTAGCCCTTTATTTGATATGTCATTTGCAAATATCTTCTATCATTCTGTTGGTTGTCTTTTGGTTTTTTGGCTGGTTCTTTGCTGTGCAAAAGCTTTTTATCTTGATGAAGTCTCAATAGTTCATTTCTGCCCTAGTTTCCCTTGTCTTTGGTGATGTTCCTAGGAAGAAGTTGCTGCACCTGAGGTTGAAGTGGTTGCTGCCTATGTTGTCATTAAGGATTTTGATGGATTCCTGTCTCACATTAAGGTCTTTCATCCATTTTGCATCTATTTTTGTGCGTGGTGTAAGGAAATGGTTCAGTTTCCTTCTTCTGCATGTGGCTGTCCAATTTTACCAACACCATTTACTGAAAAGTCTGTCTTTTTTCCATTGGACATTTTTAACTGTTTTTTCAAAGATTAGTTGACTCTAGAGTTGAGAGTCCATTTCTGGGCTCTCTATTCTGTTCCATTGATCTATATGTCTGTTTTTGTGCCAGTACCATACTGTCTTGATGATGACAGCTTTGTAATAGAGCTTGAAGTCTGAAATTGTAATGCCACCAACTTCGGTTTTCTTTTTTAACATTCCTCTGGCTATTTGGGGTCTTTTCTGATTCCATATAAATTTTGGGATTATTTGTTCCATTTCTTTGGAAAAAATGGATGGCATTTTGATAAGGACTGAATTAATTGTATAGATTGCTTTAGGTAGCATTTTCACAATATTTGTTCTTCCAATCCATGAGCATGGAACATTTTTCCATTTCTTTGTGTCTTCCTCAATTTCTTTCATGAGTGCTTCATAGTTCTCTGAGTACAGATTCTTTGCCTCTTTTGTTAGCTTTTTTCCCCTAGGTATCTCATGGATTTGGGTGCAATTGTAAATGGGATCAAATCTATAATTTCTCTTCGTCTGTCTTGCTGTTAGTGTATAGAAATGCAACTGATTTCTGTGCATTGATATTATATCCTGACACTTCACTGAATTCCTGTATGAGTTCTAGCAGTTTTGGAGTAGAGTCTTTTGGGTTGTCCACATAAAGTATCATATCATCTGCATAGAGTGAGAGTTTGACTTCTTCTTTGCCAATTCAGATGCCTTTTATTTCTTTTTCTTGCCTGATTGCTGAGGCTAGGACTTCTAGTTCTATATTAAATAGCAGTAGTGATAGTGGATATCCTTGCCGTGTCCCTGACCTTAGTGGAAAAGCTGTCAGTTTTTCTCCATTGAGAATGATATTTGCCATGGGTTTTTCATAGCTAGCTTTGATGATATTGAGGTATGTACCCTCTATCCCTGCACTGTGAAGAGTTTTGATCAAGAAAGGATAGTGTACTTTGTCAAATGCTTCTTCTGCATCTATTGAGAGTGTCATATGGTTCTTGTTCTTTCTTTCATTAATGTATTGTATCACATTGATTAATTTGTGAATATTGAACCAAATTTGCAACCCAGGAAGAAATCCCACTTGGCCGTGGTGAATAATCCTTTTATACTATTGGATCTTATTGGCTAGTATTTTGGTGAGAATTTTTGCATCTGTGTTCATCAAAGATACTGGTCTGTAATTCTTCTTTTTGATGGGGATTTTTTCTGGTTTTGAGATCAAAATAATGCTGGCCTTATAAAATGAGTTTGGGAGTTTTCCTTCCATTCTAATTTTTGGAACAGTTTCAGGATAATAGGTATTAATTCTTTTTAAAATGTTTGGTAGAGTTCTTGAGTCAAGATGGTGGAGAAGTAGCAGGCTGGGACTATACCAGGTAGCAGGAGACCAGCTAGATAGCTTATCAAACCATTGCAAACACCTACAAATCCAACAGGAGATCGAAGAGAAGAAGAGCAACAATTCTAGAAACAGAAAATCAACCACTTTCTGAAAGGTAGGGCCAGTGGAGAACTGAATCCAAGGGGACGGGAAGATAAACTGCTGGGGGAGGGGCTGGCTCCTGGCGAGTGGTGGAGCAACAGAGCACAAAATCAGGACTTTTAAAAGTCTGCTCCATGGAGGGACATTGCTCCAGAGGCTAAATCGGCATGAAGACCTTGCGGGGACAGCGTGGCCTCAGGTCCTGTGGGGTCACAGAAGGATTGGGGGTGTCTGAGTGTCACAGAGCTCCCAGGTATTAGAGCAGGGAAGCTGGCTACAGAGACAGAGCTGAGGAGTGAGCTCTCAACTCGGGGTTACCTTGAACCAGTCACAGGCCGCTTCAGCTCAGAGCATGGCCAGAGACCAGGGAGAAGAGAGTGATTGAAAGCTTTTCCCCAAGCACGGCCAGAGGCCGGGAGATGGAAGTGATGGAGCGCTTTTCCCCAAGCGCAGCCAGAGGCCCAGGAGACAGGAGTGATCAAGTGCTTTTCCCCAAACGCAGCCAGAGGCCAGGGAGATGGGAGTGATCAAGTGTTTTTCTCCAAGTGTGGCCAGAGACCAGGGAGATGGGAGTGATGGGGCACTTTTCTCCAGGAGCGGCCACAGGCTAGGAAGATGGGAGTGATTGAGCACTTTTCTCTGAGGCCGCACTGAGGATTGGGGCCTCGAGCTCCCGGCTCCTCCGAGCCGGAGATTCGGAGGCCGCCATTGCCATCCCTATCCTCCGGAACTCTGCTGAAAGCATTCAGAGAACAAAAGCTCCCGAAAGCGAATTATTAGCCTGGCCCCTGGTAAGGGTGGGGTAATTCTGCCTCGGGCAAAGACACTTGAGATCATTACAACAGGCCCCTCCCCCAGAAGATCAAGAAATCCAGACAAGACCAAGTTCACTCACCAAGGAGAACAGCAGAATTCCAGAGGAGGGGAAAGCAAGCATGAAATTCAAGCCTTTCTCCCCAAGATTCTTTAGTCTTGCAGTTAATTAATTTTTTTTCCTTTTTTTTCTTCTGCTAAATTTTTTTAAACTTTTACCCTTTCCTCTTTCAACTTTTTTAAACTAGTTTATCTTAACAATACCTTTCAAAAAAATAAATAATATTTTTTTGAACCTTCATTATTTTTTTTTTGAACCTTCATTATTATAGACATATTTTATCCTTCATTGTATCTAACTTTATTTTTTGTATACACATAGGGTTTGTTCTTCTAAAAGATTTTGGGGTACAACTTCTCCTAATAGATCAAAATATACCCTAAATCTAGCTCCGCGCTTGTTCTAGGCTCCAGCCCGAGCAAATTTTCTCCAATTTTTTTTTCTTTATTCTCCCAACCAATTTACTTTACCAACCTCTTTTTTAGAAATCTAAAAAGAAAAAAAAATTTTTTCTCATCTTTATAAGCACACTCCATCCCTTCATTTTATCTACCCTTATATATGTGTTTCATTATTTAAAATTTTGGGAGGTAGTTTCTTCTAAGACACCAAAATACTCCAAAAATTAAGTGGATGACCCTGTTCTAATCACCAGTCTAATATATATATTTTTTTTCTTTTTTTTTTCCCTCTGAACTTCTTTTTGTCCCTTTTCTCCCTCCCACAATATGGAGTCTCATCTGATTTGGCTAAAGCACATTTTCCTTGGGTCTTTGCCACCCCTTTAGTAGTTTATTTGCTCCTTCATATATTCTTATCTAGACAAAATGACAGGGTGAAAAAATCACCACAAAAAAAAGAACAAGAGGCAGTACTGAAGGCTAAGGACCTAATCAATATGGACATTGGTAATATGTCAGATCTAAAGTTCAGAATCACAATTCTCAAGGTTCTAGCCAGGCTCGAAAAAGGCATGGAAGATATTAGAGAAACCCTCTCCAGAGAGATAAAAGCCCTTTCTGGAGAAATAAAAGGACTAAAATCCAACCAAGTTGAAATAAAAAAAGCTATTGATGAGGTGCAATAAAAAATAGAGTCTCCTACTGCTAGGATAAATGAGGCAGAAGAAAGAATTAGTGATATAGAAGACTAAATGACAGGGAATAAAGAAGCTGAGCAAAAGAGAGACAACTACTGTACCACGAGGAGAGAATTCGAGAGATAAGTGACACCATAAGACGAAACAACATTAGAATAATTGGGATTCTAGAACAAGAAGAAAAAGAGGGGAGCAGAAGGTATATTGGAGAGAATTATTGTAGAGAATTTTCCCAATATGGCAAAGGGAACAAGCATCAAAATTCAGGAGATGCAGAGATCCCCACTCAAAATCAACTAAGAATAGGCCCACATCCCATCACCTAATAGTAAAATTTACAAGTCTTGAGGACAGAGAGAAAATCCTGGGGTGGGAATCCTTATATCGGATCAATAAGATTTTAAGCCAAAGACTATAATAAGAGATGAAGAAGGACACTATATCATACTCATAGGGTCTGTCCAACAAGAAAATCTAACAATTTTAAATATCTATGCCCCCAACTTGGGAGCAGCCAACTATATAAACCAATTAATAACAAAATCAAAGAAACACTTAGACAATAATACAATAATAGTAGAGGACTTTAACACTCCCCTCACTGAAATGGACAAATCATCCAAACAAAAGATCAACAAGGAAATAAAGGGCTTAAATGAAACACTGGATCAGATGGACATCACAGATATATTCAGAACATTCCATCCCAAAGCAACAGAATACACATTCTTCTCTAGTGCACATGGAACATTCTCCAGAATAGATCACATCCTGGGTCATAAATCAGGTCTCAAATGATATCAAAAGATTGGGATCATTCCCTGCATATTTTCAGACCATAATGCTTTGAAAGTAGAACTCAATCAATTGAAAGGACCTCAATGTGAGAAAGGAATCCATCAAAATCCTTGAGGAGAACACTGGTAGCAACCTCTTCGACATCAGCCACAGCAAATTCTTCCTAGGAACAATGCCAAAGGCAAGGGAATCAAGGGCAAAAATGAACTATTGGGACTTCATCAAGATCAAAAGCTTTTGCACAGCAAAGGAAACAGTTAACAAAACCAAAAGACAACTGACAGAATGGGAGAAGATATTTGCAAACAACATATCAGATAAAGGGCTTGTAACCAAAATCTATAAAGAGCTCAGCAAGCTCAACACCCAAAGAACAAATAATCCAATCAAGAAATGGGCAGAGGACATGAACAGACATTTCTGCAAAGAAGACATCCAGATGGCCAACAGACACATGAAAAAGTGCTCCACATCACTGGGCATCAGGGAAATACAAATCAAAACCACAATGAGATACCACCTCACACCAGTCAGAATGGCTAAAATGAACAAGTCAGGAAATGACAGATGCTGGCGAGGATGCGGAGAAAGGGGAACCCTCCTACACTGTTGGTGGGAATGC
>ML108785.1:0-12301 GCA_003697995.1 Taxidea taxus jeffersonii | reverse complement strand
GGGGGGGGTTTGGGGGGTAGGAAAAGAATAAATGAAAGAAGATGGGATCAGGAGGGAGAGAAACCATAAGAGACTCTTAATCTCACAAAAGAAACTGAGGATTGCTGGGGGGAGGGGGGTCAGGAGAGGGTAGTGGGGTTATGGACATTGGGGAGGCTATGTGCTATGGTGAGTGCTGTGAAATGGCACAGCGATTCACAGACCTGTACCCCTGGGGATAAAAATACAAATTTAAAAAATTTATAAAATTAATAAAAAAATTAATAAATAAAATGAAAAAAAAAAGTTTGGTGGAATTCCCCTGGGAAGCCATCTTTCCCTGGGCTCTTTTTATTGGGATATTTTTGACGACTGCTTCAATCTCCCTACTGGTTATGGGTCTGTTCAGGTTTTATATTTCTTCCTGGTTCGGTTTTGGTAGTTTATACGTCTCTAGGAATGCATCCATCTCTTCCAAATTATCAAATTTGTTGGTGTATAGTTGCTCATAGTATGTTCTTATAATTGTTTGTATTTCTTTGGTATTGGTTGTGATCTCTTCTCTTTCATTCATGACTTTATTTATTTGGGTCCTTCCTCTTTTCTTTTTGATAAGCCTAACCAGGGGTTTATCAATCTTATTAATTCTTTTGAAGAAACACCTCCTAGTTTCATCAATTTGTTCTACTGTTCTTTTGGTTTCTATTTCACTGATTTCTGCTCTGATCTTTATTATTTCTCTTCTCCTGCTGGGTTTAGGCTTTCTTTGCTTTGTTCCCCAGCTCCTTTAGGTGTAGGGTTAGGTTGTGTACTTGAGACCTTTCTTGTTTCTTGAGAAAGGTTTGTATTGCCATATAGTTTCCTCTCAGGACCGCCTTTGGTATATCCCATAGATTTTGAACAGTTGTGGTTTCATTTTCATTTGTGTCCTGGAATTATTTTAGTTCTTCTTTAATTTCCTGGTTGACCCATTCATTCTTTAGTAGGATGCTCTTTAGCCTCCATGTATTTGTGTTCTTCCCACCTTTCCTCTTGTCGTTGGCTGAGTTCTACTTTAAAAGCATTATGGTCTGAAAATATGCAAGGAATGATCCCAATCTTTTTGTACTCATTGAGACCTGATTTGTGACCCAGGATGTGATCTTTGTCGAGAATGTTCCATGTGCACTAGAGAAGAATGTGTACTCTGTTGCTTTGGGATGGAATGTTCTGAATATATCTGTGATGTCCATCTGGTCCAGTGTTTCATTTAAGCCCTTTATTTCCTTGTTGATCTTTTGCTGAGATTATCTGTCCATTTCACTAAGGGGGGGTGTTAAAGTCTCCTACGATTACTGTATTTTTGTTAATGTGTTTCTTTAATATTATTATTAGTTTGTTTATATAATTGCCTGCTCCCATGTTAGGGGCATAGATATTTAAAATTGTTAGATCTTCTTGTTTGACAGACCCCTTAAGTATGATATAGTGTCCTTCCTCATCCCTTATCATAGTCTTTGCCTTAAGATCTAATTTATCTGATATAAGTATTGCCACCCCAGCTTTCTTCTGATGTCCATTAGCCTGGTAAACTATTTTCCACCCCCTCACTTTAAATCTGGATGTGTCTTTGGGTCTAAAATGAGTTTCTTGTAGACAGCATATCGATGGGTCTTATTTTTTTTATCCATTTTTATTACCTGTGTCTTTTGATTGGGGGCATTTAGCCCAATTACACTCAAAGTAACTACTGAAAGATGAATTTAATGCCATTGTATTGTCTGTAAAGTGACAGTTACTGTATATTGTCTCCGTTTCTTTCTGGTCTGTTATTTTTAGGCTCTCTCTTTGCTTAGAGGACCCTTTTCAATATTTCCTGTAGGGCTGTTTTGGTGTTTGCAAGTTCTTCTAGTTTTTGTTTGTCCTGGAAGTTTTTATTTCTCCTTTTATTTTTAATGAGAGCTTAGCTGGATATAGTATTCTTGGCTGCATATTTTTCTTGTTTAATGCTCTGAATATATCATGCCAGTCCTTTCTGGCCTGACAGGTCTCTGTCGATAGGTCTGCTGGCAATCTAATATTCCTACCATTGTATGTTACATATATATTTATTGTTCTACATAAGATATTTTTAGATAATGATGATGGATTTAATGCAATCAATTCATCTTCTTTTCTCTATTCTGAGTATCTTTCTTTATACAAGTTCTTTAAAATTTCCAATTAAATTGTTGGCTTCCCTTTCAGAACGTCTGTGCATATTCCTAACCAGAAAAACATGTTTGAGATGAGAAGCAACATACTTGGCATTTGTGATATCATTTTTAACATAAAAATATATGCTAGGGACGCCTGGGTGGCTCAGTTGGTTAAGCGGCTGCCTTCGGCTTGGGTCATGATCCCAGCGTCCTGGGATCAAGTCCCGCATCGGGCTCCTTGCTCAGCGGGGAGCCTGCTTCTCTCTCTGCCTCTGCCTGCCACTCTGTCTGCCTGTGCTCGCTCTCTCTGGAAAATAAATAAATAAAATCTTAAAAAAAATATATATATATACGCTAAAAATAACATACCCCAATAATGAAATCCTTGAACTTCAAATTTCTCATGCAATACAATAAAGTTATGTTTAGAAGTTTTTGTGTGTTTTTTTTTTTTTAAGATTTTATTCATTTATTAGTTAGAGAGAGAGAGAGCGAGCACAGGCAGACAGAGAGGCAGGCAGAGGCAGAGGGAGAAGCAGGCTCTCCGCCGAGCAAGGAGCCCGATGCGGGACTCCATCCCAGGACGCCGGGATCATGACCCGAGCCGAAGGCAGCCGCTTAACCAACTGAGCCACCCAGGCGTCCCTAAAGTTATGTTTATATTCTGTTACTTGGGTTTATTTTTTTAGAAAAATGGTGGTATTGTTATCTCAGGAAAAAAATTTGTTCTTAATATTTATTGTTTATGAACATTAAGCTAGAGAGTGTACATAATTTTTAGGTCAGATAAATATCCAGTAGGATACATCTAACTGGACATGGCTGGAAGGATACAAGTATTGAACATCTCTCCATCCTCAAATTCCAGTGAAGCAAAAGAAAAATACTAAGGTAAAATAAATAAAATGCATAGCGATGTTCAGAAGGAGAGCACAAAGGACTGGTAAGATCCAGTATAAGATAGAAAGCTCAAGGAATCTGAAAAAAGATAATAATAATCTTATATACATAAATGTTAGATACATTAAAAAAAAACAAACAAGAAATGGAAAACTTTTCCTACAGAAGGAACATTTGCTTGAGAGACCAGCCAAATATTGCATATATTAAGTGGACTCTGAATCTTTCTTCATCAGAGTGGCTGATTTCAGTATAAATTCTCAGAATAAAGTTATGTAACTCCACGATTAGAATGATGAATGATGAGCTTTATTTCAGGAGCCCAGTGTAGGTTTTGGGTCAGAGAAATAGGGTAGCATTATCAGAGCTTTACACCATCCTTCTGCTATTAGCCTTACACACATGCTTGCTGAAGGAATCAAAAGCCAAGCTATACATAAATGGTAAACTCAATAATCTCCTTCTACTGCCCACTTTGTCCACATGGTCCAAAAAAGCTAAGGCTTCTTTAAGCAGAATCTGCATTTCTTGGTTTTGTACAGAGTTCATACCTGGGTTGAAGATGAGCATTCTGACTACCCAATGTGTATGTCTAAAAATATAGACACAAAAAAGACCATAATAGATATATTTAATGTCAAATCATATTCATGGAAATTAAAAACATAACTAGATAATATTTTTTTAAACTTCCTGATCAAGTGAACAGTAAAATGTACTTGATGATTCACTCTGGTAAGCTTTAAGATTGAATGGAGGTTGTATCTTAATACATTAAAAAGTACAAAGGAATCAAAATGGAAAGAATGAATAAAGTTAGAAAAATGAAGAGCAAATCTACGATATTTAGGATTCATTTCACATGTGTCAGAAGGGAGGCTTTATGAGAATATGAAGGCTTTATAATATGAAGTGTTCAGACGTCACAACTACCTTTCTAAACTCATCTCCTACCGCTCATCCATTCCAACCACTCTGGCCTTCTTTATATTTCTTGCACTTGTTTACCAAGTTCACAACTCAAATAAGAATTGGACCTTTGAATATGTCTATTCCCTCTGTCTGAGACACACTTCCATAAAATAAATGTCTGATTCTTCCTTCAGGTCTCTGCTTAAATGTCAGTATATCCATAAGGCTTTCCCTGTTTATGCTTTATAAAATTGCCCCTCCAACCCAATCTGGGGCACTCCATCTTTCTCTAGCTCTGCTATATTTATCCCTACAATGCTGATTAAGTCAAATACATTATGTACACCTTTATTTTCAGTCTCTTTTGTCAGACTGCAGGAACTTGCTCTGTTTTGCTACCTACTACATCCCCTGTAATCAGAGCACTTGCCGGCTCCGGGCAAGCAGTAGAACAGTGGAGCACAAAACTGGAACTTTTAGAAATCTACTTCACTGAGGATTGTGGCTCCAGAGGTTAAGTTGGGGGTGGACCCTCGCCAAGGCAGTGTGGTCTCAGGACCTATAGGTCACAAAAAGACTAGGGGTGCCTGAATGTGGCAGATCCCCAGGTATCAGAGCAGGTAAGCTAGCTGCAGAGATGGGAGCTGAGGAGGGGGCTCTCAGGCCTGGGTTCCCTTAAACCATTCTGAGGTACAATCTGACTACTGCTTTTCAAGCAGGGACCCCAAAAGTGGCAGATCTGGGGAGAACCCTTCCTTCTTCCTCTGGGAGGAGCAGTGTGGGAGTGCACTGCAGGAATCTCAATATTGATTAGAACTTTTCTATTATTTTCCATGATATATGTTTCCATTTTGTGAAATGATCAACCATAAACTATCCTTGCCATTGACAAAGACCTAAAAATAACGTTTATGACAGAAACAATCTTGTTGTTCCCCAAATCTTTTCACTTTCTTCCTGAACACAACTAGATTGTATTTTTCAGATTTCCTTGTAGTTTCCATATTCTCCCACTCATGATCCTATATTTTCCACCTTCCCTTGTTTGAATTAGAGGAGGCCTCTGAGGCCTCTGGAATTAAGAAGCCACAGATGGAGCTTGGGTCCCTGAATATCTATGTAAAGCAGTACGACCACCATCTCTACCAACATGCATTGGAATATGACAGGAGCAAGAAATAAACAGTGTAGTTTGTTGGTTGTTTCTGTTAGCATATCCTTTATCATAGTAGTCAGGTAAGGTACAGTTTTTATTGAGCTTTATGGGAGCTTTACGGGAAAGCATCATCAGTGTTATCACTGAAGACATAAAATAGCTATTTCAGTGTAACTTTGCTCTGTTTAATTTTATTTTTTAAAGATTTATTTGTTTGTTTTGAGAAAGCATGCAGGGGGAAGGGAAGAGGGAGAAGAAGAGAGAAACTTATGCAGACTCTGTGATGTAGAGGGAGCACATGCTGGGCTGGATCTCAGGACTCAGATTATGACCTGAGTCAAAACCAAGAGTCAGTGGCTTAACTGACTGTTCCACTTAGGCACCCCTGATTTTTTCAAGGGTATTTATCTTCAAATAACTTGAGAATTCTTCAGGAACAATAGCCAAAAATGTCATTCATTTGTATACTTTTTGGTTTCTGATATATGGGAAATACATATAGTTTATTTAATTAAGTAATCAATTAAAAAGTAATCAATTAAAAGCCCAATCAAATGACAATTAAAAGTAGCAGATGAATACAAGAAGGCTGTGGATTTTCAAGCTTAGGTGTTTCCCAGGCTACATTGCATTTGCAATAGCCAATAAAGGTATGATAATAATAGAATAATCACAAAAGCTCATTTCATTGTGTCAGTGAGGCAACGTGCTTTGTGGTTACCAATTTAGGAAAGTCTAGAGAGGTGGAAGTAGTAAACACACCTGATGATTCTACTAGTGAGTACCATGTACAAAGCTAGATGGAGAATAGTTAATAATTTCCATGTTATACTAAACCTTCAAAAATATTTAGTTTTAAAATTTAAATCCAATTGTACTTGTATCAAATAGTGTGACATTAGGCTTTATACACTTCCTTGATGAATAAGCTAGAAAAAGAATGAGAGGGAAATGTATTATAGGAAAAGTGGGAAGAGAGAAAGAGATAACACAAGAAGGATTAAAAAAAGATGAAAAATGGGGCACCTGGGTGGCTCAGTGGTTAGGCCTCTGCCTTTGGCTTGGGTCATGGTCTCAGGATCCTGGGATCGAGCCCCGCATCGGGCTCTCTGCTCAGTGGGGAGCCTGCTTCTCCATCTCTTTTTCTGCCTGCCTCTCTGCCTACTTGTGATCTCTGTCTGTCAAGTAAATAAATAAAATCTTTAAAAAGAAAAAAGATGAAGAAATTTATAAAAATGAAAATTTGGGATTCTAGGTTTAAAAACTTCTAAAAATGAAACTATGTTAAATAGACTAGAATATATATTCTAAATATGTCTTCATTATATACTTATTATTATTGTGTATATCCATATATTATATTTAATTCCAAATATAGGGGGAAATGAAAAATAATTAAGCATTACCTTAAATGGGTTCCTAGCAGAATGGATTAATATGTTGACCAGATATGCAATGATGACTTCTAAATTATAAAAGGATTCAGAAGATGGAAAATATACTTTTTTTTCAAGTGCTGAAAGCTAAAATGTGCTTTCTTTATCATTGGGTCAGGAAACTATTTAACTCATAAGTACATCTCAACTTTCAGGGGCACCTTGGTAGCTCAGCCAGTTAAGCATCTGTCTTCAACTCAGGTCATGATCCCAGGGTCTGTACGTATGTATTTTGTATATATATTGGTATATATGTAGGGGTATATATACAGAGTATATATGTAGGAGTGCTCCTTCTTTCCATTTCCTTCCCTTCCTATACACTATAGTCCTGAAGCCATGGGTGGGCAGGGCAGCACTAGTAAGGAAGGGTAGGGTGTGGAGACCCATGCAGGACAATGTGGCATTTACCTAGTAGGGTTGCATAGCAGGGATTATTGGAGCCTGAGACAGCTGATGAGGCCATCCAGATAGAGGGACAGTAGACACAGAGTGTCTGAACATGCTCAGAGTAAGGACGAAGGGGTAGGGTTCAGTGCTGAGTGTCCTAGCCTGAGCAGTTTGAGAAAGTTGCCTGCTTGGGAGGGCTGTCCCACAGAGGACATGAGAGCACAGAAGAACTGAGTACAGGTCCTGTCAGAAGGGTCCAGAAATTGTGCACAAGGTTTTAGCAGTTTATCAGGGAAGGGAGAATACCTGCACAGGGTGCTACCAAGCACTGGTTTTGCAGCCTGAACAGGATGAGAAGGACCTTCACAGGGAAGGGGACAAGTTTACTTAGAAGACACTGAGAATATGATTTTGAGTAGGCTAAAAAATGAATAATAGAGAAAGCCATATGCACTTGGGGCAAAAAAAGACCAAGATTTTATTTGAATAGTGCAGATAAATTATCTTTGTGTGTTATAGTCTTTTATTTTGCTATTTGATACAGAAAGAGCTTAAAAGTAACAAAACCTTAATTATAGCTTAAAAATCTAATGGATCATTAATATTATTTTCAAAATAAAAATATTTTGGCAGCAGGATAGGGATTGGAATGTGGAGAGTGTCATTATCTAATACATGAGCAAAATTCTACTCTTCCAAAACCAGATGATGCTACCAGGAAATCTTGCATGCACTGGTCAGCATTTCTTACACATATGAGAGGATCTAGGATTTCCACTCCCTGCATAGGTTTAGTGTGTCACCCTAGACATCTGCTAATGTTGAACATCTGTTCTTTGTTTTCATTGAAAAATGTCTCATTTGGACTGCCAAAAAGAGAATGGGGTCATTAGTTATCCTACAGTGTGAAGTTATCCAGCAGATTATCTTTGTATGAGGAATAATAATGTCAGGAAAGCCACAGCCACTACATTTAATCCTAAGGTTTGCTTTACAGTGGGAGTCATCAAAAGCATAATTCCAAAAATGATTGCCAAACTCTCACAAATCTCCAAATAAAAACAAAAGTAGTTTTATATAGCATTTATCACCTGGGAATCACTGTAAACTGATATTATCTGAACACTAAAGTAAAAGCAAAAGTAATGAAAAAAATACTTATGTGCCTGCTGAATTACCAAGGTTTGAATTATGTTTAGTTGGTTTGTATTCATATATGTTTAGTGAAAATGAATAATTATGTGATTTACTTTACTGGCTATTGCAAATGCAATGTAGCCTGGGAAACATCTAAGCTTGATAATCCACAGCCTTCTTGTATTCATCTGCTACTTTTAATTGTCATTTGATTGGGCTTTTAATTGATTACTTTTTAATTGATTACTTAATTAAATAAACTATATGTATTTCCCATATATCAGAAACCAAAAAGTATACAAATGAATGACATTTTTGGCTATTGTTCCTGAAGAATTCTCAAGTTATTTGAAGATAAATACCCTTGAAAAAATCAGGGTATCTAATAAATCTTACATTGTTTATTTGATTATTTTATTAATTGTGACATGTATCCATTATACTGAAAAACTGGAATCTTACTATTTTATGTGAAAGATCATGTTCCAGAAGAGAAATAAGTTGCTATATATTATGTCTTTAATATTTTTATTATGTGATACAATGCATGAAGCCAAATTAATTATTTCTTGGACTTTTTTGACTATACATAGGCCATAAGGTACTATTACAGGTTTTGAGAAGAACCGCTCATATGTTAAGGGTTGCTCTCTTTTTTCTGCTTAAGAAATCGGTTTTTATATTCATTTGTTTGTGTCCTTCTAAGTTATGTAAAATATAATAGGTGAGTAATCATGTCCTTCTAAAAATGTAAAAATGCCTTTTTGCATTTGATAACTAGAAGCTTTCTGGGAGACTTAGTAAGAGAATTGTTAACTTTTAATTTTTATTACATTTTCTACAAACATTCAACATAAATATAGACCTGTATTCACACATTGTGTTCATAATTTAAATTTAAAAGCAATAAAAACAAAAATGATGATATACACAGAAGAAATGGAATAATAATTTCAGAGATCATGTTGAGTAAGTCTTTATTTTAAAAATGTGGAACCATTCTAATTTCATCCCTCTGTTTCTTAGTTGTTTACTATTTTATAAAATGGAAGTGTTAATGAAGATACAAGAATAGCTGGAAAGACTGTGGGTGAATTTATGTAAATATAATTAAGTTACTTAAGTATTTGATAATTATCCATTATCAGCTACCAATAGAACTTTATTTCAAAACCCTGTTTGTCCTTGAAGATCTGACTCTGTTTTCATCACTGATGCTTGGCTCAAACAAGTTATTGCATCTCTTTTTGTCACGTGCCTGTTCAACATTTTGGCCATTGTTTTCTAGCTGCTCACAGTTATACATGATCAAGATTTGCTTTGATTCTAAATCTAGTAGTTTGAATCACAGTACAGGATACTAAATAACTGGAAGAAGTATTGGCTCATTTAATCAATAGAATCTTATTTTCTTATAGGAGGATGTCAAAACTGAATATTTGCAAAGGGAACAAAAAAAGGAATGGAAAAATTTCAAGGTATGAGACTATATATTGCAACAAAATATATAGAATAATTAATCATTCTTTCTTTATGGTAACCTATATTAAATTAGTGATAACTTTTTCAGAGAGGATGAATACTAGGGAAAATAATTATAATAAATTGATGTTAAAAAAACAGTTCTAATGAAAAAAAAGCTTTAATTCTTTGTAGCTTAATTAAACAATAATTAAATTATTAAATTAAAATTATATAATTCTTTATTGCTTTGTACTGTCTAATAAGAAACATGTAAAGTAAATTTGTAGTAATTACATTTTTTTCCAAATTTGGAGGGAAGAATATGCATTCGGTACTTACTCTGAGCTAAGGAATTTATATATGCTGTATCATTTAACCTCTTTAACCACAGTTATTGTTTCTCTTATTTTATGGCAGAGGAATCCAAGGGCTGTGGGGATTAAGGAACTTGTTCAAATGATACAGATAGTATAACTTTCAGTAATACAACTTGGGTTTGCCCAATTCCAGAATCAATGAGTTATTTTTAATTTCATAGTTCTTTCTGTGTGAACTATAGCATGAAGTTGGCAAGTGAGGATAAAAGTATATATAAAAATATGCCAAAGGAAAAACCTGTGACTGTGGTGATTTTCTCACTGCTATGGAATTAATCTAATGTTTTGGCAGATGAAAATTTCACTCCCAGAATTGTAGCATTATTATCACCATCATCATCACTACTATCCCCATCATCACTTATCCAACAGTGGGTGAAACCCTTTAAATATCTCATTTGTTTACGCCTTTAAGTGAATTTAGAAACAAAAAAAAGGAATAACTCTGGAGACTGTGGGACAGCTAAGACACATAGTCTCCAAGATATGAAGAAAATTTTAAAACACACCATAAAGAAATAAGACAATGCATTGCCTTTCAAGGTAACAACCTCTCTTTATTTTTCTGGCTAACATGACAGATTAATCTGGTACAAGACACTAGATAATTAACAGACAGTAAAAATAATGGACAGAAATTTTAAATAGGGCATTTTATTAAAAAAAACCACTCTAAGCTATAATGCTATATAATGTAACCTCTTTTTTTAAACTAATACTACTTAAATTCAATTGAGTTAACATTTAGTGTATTATTTCAGTGTATAGTTTCAGGGTAGAGTTCAGTAATTCATCAGTTGCATGTAACACCCAGTGCTCATTGCATTAATGCCAATCACCCAGTTACCCCATCCCCGTAATTTAATCTCTTTAACTACAGTTATTGGTTTTCTTATTTTATGGAAATAAATAAATAAATAAATAAAAGGGTAAATCTCCCAAGCAGCTCAATCTTAGGCTCTGGCTCCAGGACATCCGAGGTAAGCACTGCATAACTACTGCATGACTTTAAGCCCAGTGTGTATTTCCCCTTTATGTTGTAGGCATGTAGGGTAGGGTGGAAACAGTGACCCATTTAGTAAGAATAAGTATGTCAGAGAAACTTTCCAAATGATTATTTCTATTGAGAGAAGAACAGTGAAGCAATGATTGGCATGAATTCCCACATGGAAACACTACTTCCCATAGCTATCTGCAATGATGAAGGCTTTGGCAGAGTGACAGTTTGCTCTTGCCTTGAAAAATTCCTGTCTGTGTTCTTGATAAAGTAGTTCTTTTGAGTTTGGTCATATTCTTTTCAGTTTGTGAGCACTGATTTGGCTCCCACTGGGATTTGCATCGCTCCAAATATTTTAATTTACTAAAGATTAGGTATTTTTCCTTTTAAGTTCGGGTTCTTTCCAAAATAAAATATGATCATTTATTTAATCCTATACACAAAAATAAATATATAAATAGATAAATAAATAAATAAGTGTTTAATACTTTCCCATTATTTCCTTAAGAAATCCAAATCTGGTGACGCCTGGGTGGCTCAGTTGCTTAAGCGTCTGCCTTTGGCTCAGGTCATGATCCCGGGCCCTGCAATTGAGTCCCATGTAGGGCTCCTTGCTCAGTGGGGAGACTGCTTCTCCCTCTGCCTCTGCCCTCACCAGTCGTGTGCTCGCTCACATGCACACGCATGTGCATATGCACCTACTCTCTCTCTCTCTCTCTCTGACCAAAAAAAAAAAAAAAAAAGAGAAAGAAATTCAAATCTGATTTTAAAAATTTGCATATGATTTTTTTTAAAGAGCTTTGTCCCTATCAAAACCTCCTATTCTAGTGAATTTTTTTTCAATTCCCTAAAAGGCCATTCTCTGTATTGTCTGAAACACCTTCACCCTTACTGATTTGTAACTGATTATTGTCAATTTTACTACTAGACTGTAGTTTCAGGAAGGATGAGATAATGACAAGCATAGTGCCTATTACCTGATGAGAACTTATAAATTATAAAGAATTAGAATGAATGATACACATGCTACCAGAGATGCTTTTATAGCTGAAATAGCCCAGAATTAAGATGCCATAACTTTGTTGATGTCTTCCCAAATCAATGATGGAGGCAACCCTGGAAAATCTGGGAGCTCAAGGTCCTTCATTCAAGTTATTGTTTCTTTAATGATTCCCTGCTGCCAGACACACTTTCACCATATATTTAGAAAATGATTCATGAACTTCTAGCTGGATGTATAAGACTCTCAGATTAATTAAAGTTATTGCAAGAACAGTTTATCCACAGAGCAGTCCACAGAGTTGCACCTGACGTTTGTTGTTCTTGTCCCAAGTACTAAAATCTAAATTATTTGCCAATTGTGCAAATGTATCTGC